>SJJU01006353.1:0-21941 GCA_012932125.1 Conopomorpha cramerella
TATACAATATTCAATATATCTGAATAAAAAACAGTTTCAAGGAAATGGATTTCTGTAAAACGCACTATATGTTTAAACAAAGCTATTTGTCAATATATACACAGAGTGTATTTTTCATCTGAACAACGAAATTCAATGACACACGCATTTATCAAATGTAAATTACTATGTTAGGTTATTCCGTCTTCCCTGTTTTCGCGTGTCGCTATTAAAATGTATATTTACAGTTCTATTTCACAATTTTGTTTTTAAAATTAAACTTATTTTACATTTGACACGTGTGTTTTCATAATGCCATCGTACACGCGGCACGAATAAGAAGGGCTGTCAATAACTACTAATATTATAAAAGCGAACACAAAAAACACACAGTCGTGAGGTATCACCACCCCAGCCCAACTTTTCCCGTCATGGGGGTCGTAAGAAGCGATCGAGAGAACTCTCCAGAGGTCGTGCAGCAGCGCGCTCTGGGAGTTAAACCACAACACCACTGCGATGGCCAACCTGCCTGCCAAGAGTGACGATTATTGGCATTTTCTTCCAAATGACGGTAATCATCGGGGGAGGCGCTCGTCTAGCAGTGGATGTTATGTGGCTTGACGATGAACACGTTTACCGCTGGCTACATTCAAAGTGTTAAGTAAGAGGCCTTCTGGGCGGTTTGAATGCTTCTAGACCATTTTTTTCGTGGGGAAATCCGTTATAGATACTCCACCGCTGGCGGGGACAGCGGCGGGACTAGCACCCACTAAAACCCCAGGGGACCGCTCCCGCTACTCCCGGGGTTTACACTTACTACTTCAGTTACAAGTTACTAGCTAGTTCAGGCTATGAGCTCATAGCTCTTAAATCTCCGGTTTCCAGAGTCGAGTGTCATTTACACATCTATTGAGAGAAATTCGCATGTAATCATTATCGACAATACACGTGACTTGAAGTTGTAATCGGAAGAGTACCTACAGCAAATGAGATAATTAATAGGTACCTACAATGTAAAAAAAAAACAAAAAGACTTACCTAGTTATCTACGTACATAGGTACAACAATTACCAAACTGTAAGGCAAAAGTACACAATGTCTGATTGATAATCATTAATTTAGGTAAATATATTCACATACCATTACTAGGCGAAACAATACGCCCGGCCACTAAGTAGGTACCTAGGTATCTAAAATACTAGACTGCCGACATGTAGATACCTATTTCTATTCAAACACTTTTGCTAAGAAGATTGTCAAGAGTTCACCAGTCAGGGATGCATCCGGAGAGAAAGGTAAGGAAATCAGGGTACGATAAATAAATGGAACTTTAAAAAATAACTGGGCGGGCGGCTAGCACTGGTTGAACTCGGATCTATTGTCTTTCAAATTATAGGTACTTGCCAAAAGCATCGTCGAGACAAATATTTCAGATTTAGAAACATAAAAATTAATGTGTACATACATAAACTCGCGTTTTCTACAATGAAGTGGAGTGGACACTGGAAAGGTCACTTCGTATCAATTAAGACTTTTTATCACCAAGCTCAAGGCGGCCGGCATTGATTACAGTGTGCCAAAGACGACAGAGGGATGGTGGACCCTATGTCCAACCGGGAACGCTAAAAAGGTTTTCAAGAAACGATGTTTATTAATTGTTCTAAACTGGTTTTGTCAATACACAGTATAAAACTTCCCGCTGTCACTACATATGTATGCTTAGATACATATATGTATTCGTAATAGCATAGAAACACTCTTCATATTGGTAAAAAAAAACGAATGCGAATCAGTAAATTTCAAAATAATTGGAGTTTCAATTAAGACTTGAACCAGTTTCAACATAAACCAAGATCGATTTATGTATCTGTAGCACGGATCTGAAGACTCTATGCTTATCACCCTATGAAGGGATAGAAATTAATGAAAGAAGATTGTACACTATTATGTTTTTGGGACTAGAAAATATCGATTCGGCGTTGGTAACCCTGTGATATGCGCAGGCGCAGGCGGCGCGGCGGCGGTCGCGACCTAGATGGCGACCTTTGTAGCTGCGCGTGCGCTTCGGCACCGCCACCGTCGCCGGCGCAGCACGAGGCGCATGTAAAGTGTCCAACCGTTTGTTCTTTTAACTTTTCAGGGATATTGTGTTTCAGGTCTAAATGCGACGAGCTTGCTTGAATGGAATGGAATGGTACGGTAAATGGTGCATAAAATACATTTTTCAACATTGGAAAAACGCTTTGGTATTAATTCATATCTTTACTGGGCGTTTCTTTATTAAAATAAAACTAGCATATTTAGGTAGATACTAATAAATAACACTATTAATTTAATTACAATGTACAAGAAAACATTTAGTTTTTTAATCAATTCTCTTTTAACTCAGTGTTAAAATTAATTATGCAAAACATCGGTAAAAATATAGTTACGGCAAACAAATTTGTACCTAGACTGGTCAATGTGGAACTAAATTATAGAATTTTATAAATAAAAATATCTGTTTCAATGTATTAATAGCTTCGTTATAATTTATTTCTGTACCTTACTTTTATACTGATTTGTCTCAGACAATTATATGCAAATATTTTGTATTGTTTCAGCATTTTATTTATAAAACGTTCTGTTTATACTTACTTACGTACTTACTTATTTGATGTTTATTTTTCACTTGTACAAATATATTTCCTCATGAATTATTTATTACATTGCCATAATGTTTACTAATTTACAAGACAGGCAAGAAGGGCTTTTAGTCATGCAATGTATCGTTTTTGTTTTGTTAATTTTCATTAAAATAACAAAAAAAATGTTGCTTTTCTGTATGCAGACTTTGCGCCAGAGTATTTATTTTTACTACACCTGTGTACTTATTCACTGTTTCCAATTGAGATTACCTGCGTAAGCACGTATGCAAACACATATGACATTTTTAATTGGCAGTTATTTCCTTTATTGTTGACTCTTAAAACACTTCACGCCTTTTAATCTCAATGCGGGGTAGGCAGAGTCATTTGCCCACGATTCACCAAGCTTATTTATTCCAACGTGACGGGCTGCGTCTCGGCAAACGGAGTGTAGGACGCCCTCAGGCAAGGTGGACTGATGATATATGCAAGATGGCTGGCAGAAGCTGGATGCGAGAAGCCGAAAATAGATTACAGTGGCGTGCAATTGGAGAGGCCTATGTCCAGCAGTGGACAAGTATGGGCTGATGATGATGATGACGGGGTGAGCCCATCACCGTTATAGGGTTCACACACCTTGACTGTGGTGTACCGGTTTCATCACGATGTAGTCCTTCACCGTACGAGCGTTGTGTTACGTATATAGGCTCTGAAAAAAAGTACTAAAGACTCGAACCTGCGACCTCCCAAGTTGGTTGCAAGTTAAGTATCCAACCAACTGAGCCACATTGTTGACTCTTATCTATATTAATGTAAAAACTCTTAATATTGAGTATACTTCACTTCAAGCCTTTTAATTCCAAAGCGGCGTATCCAGAGGCCAAGTATTTACCCCAAAGTGAAATGGGGTGACTCCACAGACGTTATAGGGATCACACACCTTATGGTATGTGGCTTCATTGCGATGTTTACCTTTACCATATGAGCGTTGTGGTGTGTGACGTTGTTGTGTGCACATAGGCTCTGAAAAAGAAGTTTTAATATTGTGTGAAGTCTCGAAATTCTGATTTACTTAAGTATCGTAATCTCCTGACAGGCAACCGGGATTCAGGACGACACGTAATCTATCATTTGATTTCTTTGACTTGTGCAAAAAGACAAAACAGTGTGTAAGTTACACTATGTTATTAATCAAGAGACCGTGTCAATGAGTAAGAACAAATTGAAAAATTTCACGTAATCATGTAATTACATGGTTTTGGCCATTAGCCAAATTGGACGAAGTGAAATAATGTGAAATCGTCCTGTTATGACGAGTACAAACATTTTACATTTCCAGTCTGACTTTTTTATCACGTAAATATATTGCCATTTTTATCAACTCACTAAACGGAACTATGATTTTGAAATAGAATTGTAGGATTTTGATTGAATGGCCGATGGAACTTTGCGAATTTATGAAAATTTTGATAAATAATCCATATAGTTATCGATGTTTGTTTTATATATCATATTTGTTTTATAATAATTCTTCTTTCTTCCGCTTAGTTAGAGATTCAAAATTGTCTGTTCATCATAGTTTGAAGAAAAAATGGAAATATCCACTTTGACCAGTCTTTAAACTGTTTATCTCGCGTTAACTCTAGACGTCATCGGTTACATAATAATGTTTTCATTAACACTAGAACAGAACCGCAATGGAGGATAAAGAGTACCAATTATGCATCTACTCGTACCACGCAACAATTATTTACTACGTAAATTGATAGATCTAAGTTTTCAACCAGTGTTACATTGACTGGCCCGCAAAGGCCTTTCCATACTAGGCCGTTTAAAGTCTTCAATGTATCTTTAATTCTGTCATTGTGAGATGCGCGAATACATGCACTCGTAATTATTACGTCACTATTGACGTCACTGTTTCAGACGGAGGTTCGATGATGACGTTAGCCGTGTTCTGGTGAAATGATGTTTTAGATGATAAGGGGAAAATACCTATGACACATTTTGTAGAGAAATTAATTAAAAACTAGTTTTGTGTAGAGCTTGAGTCATGAATTGTATCCCATATTGATGGATTCTTTGGTTGTTGACGTGGTGTGTACTGCTAGTGCGGTATTGTATTGGCGTAGTATTTTAAGAAAACTCCAGGAGTTAGAAAATACTTGGGCTGATTATGTCCAATGATCAATCTTAGTTTTGTTTAATCCTACACCAGTTGAGACACCACCAAACGTTACTTAAGGTTAAGTCGTTACTTAATACAAGTTGCATAATGGCAGCCTAGTAAGTGACCAAGTACAATGTTACAAAATTAAGTTTGTTAAGAATATCTTTTAATGAACATTAATTGTTATTATAGTGCCAATAGTTTGTTTCTTTACTGGTAAACCCAATGCCTAATAGATAAGTATTATCTGGAAAAATAATTTTGCTCCCAAGAGCAAAATGCCAATTACTCATAGGAGTTTCACTTACCTACTTTTGTATGAAATACTAAATCGTGTATTCAGGATAAGTAAAATCAAGGGGCGTGAACTAATTCCCCATAAATGAGGTTTTAACATAGTTTATTACATGTACACTACTTCTGATGAGAGTGACACACGGACAAAATGGATATAATAAAAAAAAAGTTTAATATTCTCGATAGTAATTTAATAGTATACTACAAGTATATCACTGTATGCTGTTAATTCATTATGGAAAACTGATAGATACCTTTAGGCAGGTACAATATACCTTTTGTTAAAAAATAAACTAAAAAAGTAAATGCCGAGAATTAGACATCTCAATTTTCTTGCATACAGTAACATTTCTTATGTAATTTTGAATATCTTTTTTTTGCGTCTATCATGGCGTATAGTCAATATTGCTTTCTATAATTATTCTGGAGCGCACGTATCAGAAAATGGAGACGTCTAATTGGTTCTAACAAGTATTTTGACAGAAATTTGTTAAAAAAAGGTACATTTCCCAAGTATCGAGATCTACTGCGGAATACTAGTTGTTACTTACTATATATATCTATATGACCGGATGCCTCTGGGCTGTCCACAAACACTTAATAAAGACAATTATTCTATCAAGTAATATCAACGATGGAGGCTCTTGCGTCAAATGCCCAAGGATGTATGGAAAATTTTCTCATGTTGCCGCACTCGGTCCAATGTTTAATAGATAGGTAGTCTGGGTAATACCAAGTATTATTCCATGCTGGAATATAGCATTTATAGGTACTGATGCAAGGAAATGGTTATTTAGAATTTGTTTAATACAGAAATAACAAAGTAACTAGAGACGAGAAAGATACGTGCTTAACCGTTACCAAATATTTTAATAATATAGTAGTGGCGTGCACTGGCTTTTACGACAAGGTAGGCAGTAATCCCCAAGGATTAACACCTATGTATAGGTAACTTGTCTTTACGAAATATAGGTACCTACCTATCTACTCACCCACAAAACACAGGACCTTCGATAGCCTATGTCGTGATACACCAAAAAAATCTAGCAATAACTCTATTATTAGGTCGGGTAACCAAAATACTAAGGTAGGCAGTGTCTTTTTGCCTATATGGTGTGCACGCCACTGTAATATAGCGATATTCCTTTTGGTCGTTGATAACTAGTACGTAGTTTTGCAGGCAGATACTATCTGCCAGATAGGCAGAGGTATCACTGATAATTAAAGGAGACGCATTTTTACTAATACGGTTCAGTAATATGCACTGCTTTATGAAGTGTCGGACGTGGTTGATCTTGCGATGTTACTTTAGGTATAGTGTTCGGTTGGACGGAACAACTGTACATGTGAATGTAAGTTTATTCGGTACGCTCTCACGCCAACACTGCTGAATAAGTTTTGATGAAACTTGGAGCTAGTTAGTTGACATTTTTATACATTGGTATTAAAGTAACATTCATGTGATCGTAGCTACATACCAACAAATACTGACGAGCATGTTTTACGTGAAGAAGTGGTGTGGCTGTCACGACCTTGATTTGTATCTATTATTCCAGTCTATACTGTTGGGAGACAGACGGAATTACACGTGTAAATATATGTAATATTAGCATAAAACAAGTGAAATGGAACACCACTAAATAATTAAAACGATTCTTTGGAAACAATAAACGCGACGTGCACGCTTCTGCTCCGATGTAGGTACATAGACAGCTTCCGCATTATTTTCTTGAGAGATAAAATTCAGATCATCAACACGTGACCGATGACAATGTATGATTCGATAACCTTTATCTATAACGACAATACCTATTTGTTTCACCCGGACATAACAATCACTTCCTTCTTGTTTGAGTGACTTACTTTACAAGCATTTTCTGAAGATTAGTCGCGTGTGACATGATCTCACTGTGTGGCTTCCGAATTGTGTATTTTTCTATGGCCATTGGTTCTAAACCAAGTGAATCACGGCTGCACCTAACCAGATAACAACATCAACAAACAATTGTAATTTTTCAGCTGGACAAAGTGCATTAGTGTGTTTACACACAGCTTTGCCGCATAATGGCGGTTGCCGGCAAATAATGTTTAAATTTGTCCGAAGAGCTTACACCTAATCCGACGCATGCTGCTTCCGAAGAACAAATATTGTTTTAGTTTGGCTTCCAAGAACGCCCTTGGCTTCAAAGCGGCGCACGCCTTTGGCCAAAGACGTCGGCGGTTTTTTGCCATTCGGTGGCGCCGCGCCCGCACCGCTTTCGCGGGCTTGCTATCGCCAAATATTTGAAAATGGAATGCGAAATCTTAACGACTTGCATGTGCGCACATTTCTTTGGTATGGTGACAGACGACTTCCTCTCGTAAAACATCTTAAAAAGTTTTTCTATGCTTTTTTTTCAGCCAGTACAGGACACCCGAAATTGTCAAGTTTATTCTCAAAATGTTGGTATATAATATAATAATAATTTATTTATTTGGCAATAATAGGGTATTGTTACAAAAACAGTTCTTCAAATTAGATAAATTAAGTGCTACACGCTAAATCTACCTGAACTAGGTTCTTTATTGAGAACCATCAAAATATGCAAATAAAAAATATTTTTGAAAATAGGTAAGTGTACAAAGATTATCTACCAGTCTTTATTCAATTTTATATTATGACACTAATTTTATATATATAATTATAACACTAACTTATACAATTTTATATTATGCCAGTATAAAGTAACCGTTACGTAGAATCTTCAAAAATGCCGACAGCATTGAATCCAAGACAATGAGAGGCGCTAAAAACAATCTGCGCACGCCATGTTAGTTTACCGTACCAAATTTTTCCTGGAACTATTCAATTGGACGTGACGCGGCAGTGAAAAAGGTAACAAGTGCAGTTTTTGTAAACAATAGCTTGTTCTGTAGGGGCTGTGGCGTGCGACGGCGCCAATTTTTTTCAACCACTTGTCTGAAAGGGAGGTGTAAGTACAAACGATGTGAGACGTCTGGCTTTTGTAGGATCAAGTGTCTCCGAGATGACAGGTTGAGGGATCTGCTAATCCTAACGGGATTTTTTTCAAAGTACCTTTTTTCAGTGCTGTTTATTGTCTGTCGCAGTAAATGTATGAAAATGATTTACTTCACCAGTATTACAATTAAAGTTACGTGTGCACGCAGGTTATGATTGGTTTTGCAAAGTACCATATATTTTGCTTTTGTGTAAGGCTTTCCCCAGTAGTGAGCCACAGTTAATACTTCTTTTCACCACCGCATGTAACAGAGGATACGATAATTGACTTTCTTTTCATCACATTCAGGGTGTTTAATAAGTGGAAATTTACTACCGGATTTGCAGCGACCTGCGCCGGCGCGTAATATTGCATGTAAGTTAAGGGCATTGTGCTTGCTGCGGATAATACCCAAGTACCGGTATTCGAAAATTAGTTTCGGTTTTGAATGTTAATAATAAACTATTGTATCCGCAGTTATTCGTATCTAAACATAAAGGGGATTTTATTGTTTTGTAACTGTCTGTCGGTCCGTTCCGCCGTTTCCGAGAATGGCCCAGAACCCTTTTATGGCTGATGCCAAAACCCGGGAATATCCACGTGCTGGTTGCCGACAAACGATCGGAATGTCCACTTTACACTACACAGATAACATCTCAAGAATAGGTCTTCAGTGGAAACAGTCACAGTACTAGACTAGGTCAGGACAATCTTGTCGTGGGAGTCGCAAGGTTATGTCATTAAGTATTGCCGAAACGGCGTCTTTGTCCATTCTATTTAGAATAATAAAAGTTTGCCCACTCCAGCCCTTTTGAAGTGCCGGTGAGTATCGACTATGAATAGCCAATTGTGGTTTTATGATTTCTCAAGTCATATTTTATTGTGTTTTGGGTAAATTTTTATGTTCGTACTTAAGTTTTGTCGGTATGAATCTGGTGTGGTTAGTAGTCTCACCGCGTTTAACGGTGCTGTAATACTCTGATATGGGAGTCTCTTACAATCCTTTAGCGTCAATAAAAGCTTTTAGAGCAGGTTTATATTGCAATTGGGTGATATAAAAAAAGAGATTAATGTAGGTGTGTCACATGATCATGGCGGAGGAAACACATAGTGAGTTTTGTGGTTTTTGTCGTAAATATTGTCTCACTATTGTGTTCCGCGGCAGATTTTCACAGTTTTGTTGGAATTCTTGGCATATTTTTGTCTGTGAGCAATGTTACGACATGTCAGAACAGTACTTGGATTGCAATAAAATTTTATATGGACTTTTAAATTAATGTCCCTTTAAATAAAAACGTGTCTGTAGCCTAGTTGTTGGTACAAATAATTTTATTTTGTCGTCGTAAATTACATGGTTTTGACATGACGTAGGTATGTAGAGTAGTTTTAGGTTTTTACAAGCCTTACGGTATGTAGTGTTCCTCACAATATTAGTAGGTAGAGTAGTAGTAGTAGTAGGTACCTACTGTGTGTGTAGCCTATTATGGCGATGGGCTCACCCCCACCCACGTGACAACGTTGAGTTAAATACATTTGGTGAACCGTGGCCATTTGCTTAGCAAATGCCTCAGCCTAGCCCATTTAGACAATAAAAGGCGTAAAGCATATTTATTCTATACCTACAACATATGAACTAACAATCTGTTAAACACAGTGTACATAAGAACTTGCGTCTGATGATTATTTATACATAGAAAGTTTGCATAGCCATCTCTATTCTCCGGTAGTTCAGTACACATTACTTATCTACTGAAATTATTTACAGTTTATCACGTTGCGCGTCATTGTTATGTGAACAACAAGCAATTGTTTCGCTCTGACGCAAGTGGGTAGTTAAACACTGACTACTCTCAGTCCGATTAGCATGCCGCGCGTAGTAGACTTATCTCGAAGCGGCATCTTTTTTTATTGCACATGTCAGAGTAATACCTACAGAGGTAAGAGCTATTTAGACAGGGAGAGATAATCGAATCGAACGGGCGAAACTCGAAAGGCGAGAGAAATCTCGAAACATCTATACAATACGTTTGTTTCGACAGTATTTGTATAGGTAAGTGCCTATGATGCCGTCTAGAAGAAAAATAGAATGCGATATGATAGCGGAAATAAATTGCTTAGTGTAAACAAACAATGCAAGACTCGTATGGAGAGAACTCTTTCGATTTTGGCAGGCGTTGTTTTTGGCACTATCTCCGTAAACTTCGTCGTCTTTCGAGCGTACGAGAAATTTTTCTAATGTAAATGGTCTCTAACTGTAGTCAACTAGAAAACTTGCCGCAGTGAAAGGGCACGCTTCTGTCGACCGATCTGTCACTTTGCGAAATATTACTGCCGAATTTGCAACGATAGAGATGTAATTTCATAATCGAAAGAATGCACGAGTAAAAACTATGAAATTAATGTATAATCTACAACTACCCAGATAATGTATTAATCGAAAAATGAAGTGTCAAATGAATCGTCAAACTAGTGAACAGTGTTTTGTTCTTTTCTATCATTTGATAAAAAACTAAATAAATAAAAAAATTACGTATACCTTTTTTTACTAGAACTACTACTGTATCAATTTAATCTCTAGTAGGAGTAAAAATAAAAATAATATATTATGTTAAAACATCAACAACAGCTAAGTTACTAATTAAAATCACATGTCCGCTTTATGTGCGCCTGCGCACCGTACAGTAAGTGCTTACGCAGCTACTTGCTACTTATTTTACGCGCAAAGCGCATTTGCGTGAGACGCGCCGCGCCAGCCATAGCGGTAAATGTCATTCATGAATGAATTTATTAATACCGCTTACACCGAGCAATTACAGAAAGCAAGATGTAGGACCTCTCATTACGGCGACGTTGCAGAAGAAAAAAACAAGGAAAACGAGACATTTATCCCATTCATGGGCTGAGCGGTAATACAAATAGATACAACGTTAATGGTGTAACATTTACATCAGTGCTCAAAACACTCAATATATAAAAAAAACACATCAAGGGTCAGGTTAGAAACCTAACTGATTGATGCGTGATAGAGATCATTAATTCAAATGTCCGACAAGTAAAATATCAAATTCCCTAGTTACGGCCGCGGCCGCCCACACGATCACGACTGAAAAAAAATCACGACATCTAAGACTCTAAACAAAAATAAAGTGCATCGCACACTACAGTGAAAAATGTTCTAAGCCGCACACACACAGGCGTGCAAACAGCCATTAGTACGCGACGCTACGCGTGCTCGCTACTCGCTCCTCGGCTTCTTATTATATTATTTATTGTAGAATAATATGAATGGTAATGCGTGGTTGTTCACGATCCCGCACAACACCTGCCGCGTTTTCCCACAGTCCGGCTCGGGTGTGAGACGCATGCGCAGGAAGTGCCGCACGCACGGGTGCGAGCGAGAGGCCCGATACGCGTGCATCGCGCGTGCACGACGAGAATGGAGCTATCGCGTGCGACAGAGACGCACGTAAACGCGTAGCGCTGCAGCCTGAAAAAAGAATTACAGCTCAGAGGAAAATTAATGACATAACCCAAACTCCAAACGCGTCAATGTTTTGAAGTAATTGTACTGGGGAAGAGACTAGGCGGGTCGTCCTAAAGACTTGTGTTGCCTTTCATTATTAATGACCGCGTTCCATTAGAAACTCGATGGTTGTTAATGATCGAGCAGTTTTGTAGCGGAAATTTTTCAATTAGCGCATCAATAAAGTCCTTCGTGATGGAAAAAAACTTCAAGTACAATTGAGCGACATCGAGATGCTCGGCTGATAGAATAATGGCTGTGAAATTGATGGCCCGAGAGAAAGAGTTAAACACAGTAAGTTGAGGACGGAGGCATTGAGATAAATTGAGGAACCAGTTCCAATGTCACACTATCAACTTTTATATCGTACAATTTAATATGCAAATGAAGTGCTTTTTAATAATTCTGTATAAGGAACTCGTTTCTTCGAGCAGAGAAAGGTTATTCGCAACAAGGTATTTTATTGGCTCTGTGGAATTTTCAAGAACCATCGGTGGGGTGTCGAATTTCAAGGAGGTAATATCAAGAAGATGGTACCCGCACTTCCTCTGTGATTTCAATAGATGATGATGCAATTTCCCCATTATCTGTCCTTTGAAGTCTCAATGCTTCGGGGTGCACTTCACAATAACAGTGAACATTTCATCCTTCCCTGTAGTTTATAATAGGCCCGGATGTTCGCAATTTTGTTCTGTCCGAATCAATGAGTTCTTTTATAGTTGAATTACCAATCCAAATTGCTCATCCTGGGTGGTGTTTCGCTCTCACATTTTAAACTTTAGGGTTACTCGGTTAGGGGTGTTTATCGTTTGTGACGGTCATGTTACTTTTTCGACAGGATGTGTCCACTAAGGAGGTCGATCTATTAAATCAGATTGATGCACATTCGTTGTATGATATTGAATTACCGTTTTGTCTTCAATCTGATATCGTCGTCGTTACTATAATTTAGTGACTTTCGAATTCTTAAATGATAAGACGCAGGTAATTCTTTTGACAATTCAGAGGACTGGAAGAAATCACGTGCACTTCGTGTGTTGTAAGTACTATAATTATTATTAATGTTGACCACCACAACATTGTATGCCACAGCATCTGTTGTTTACTACAAAATGCATCGCTAATGAATCACGGCGCAAGCGCAGGACTGGACTTCCAACCGAACGGGTATTCGCTTCAGTGACTTTAGACCCTCAATGAAGGCAGCCTTTATGGGCGTCATGTGGCCACTGGCCAAGGCTCTGGTGACCAAATGTGGCGAATCTTGTAACCCGAACTGCTTCGCGTAGTGATTTGTACCATATGCCATCGGCACATGGCATGCCAAAGGTCGACTAAGGTGGCCTTTTTTACGTTCTTCCTTATTAGCATGCAAGCATAAATTCTCTGCCCACCGGAATGCCGAATCGCGGCTCGGATCGGATTCTTGTGACATTGCAAACTTGCCGGTCCTTTTGATGGCAACGGCCACGTTAATCTCGGTGACCGCCGACTTATTTCAATAAACATTATTATGAAACATGCGTACATTCGCAAAGATGAATCACACACGCCCTTGGGCTTGGCTATGGAAGTCGGCTTGTGATTATTCATCTCATCCCTGATACAAATCTAGACTAATAACAGTTGCTAGTCTCAATTTATATCTCCGTTAACGTCAGGTCCACGCCTTGTTGTAATTGCTAAGTAACAGACTACAGCACCGGTAGCTGCTACTGACCATTACGTTACTCTACATTACTAATTGGGCTTTTATTTCACCACGTAACTTGAAGTGCGAGTTCAAACTCTACGAATATGACACCGTCCAGTGTCTGGGACTCGCATCCATTGACACTTTCACATAAATCAACATCTCCATTACAATTATATTCATACTTTGGAATAAATAAAGGCTTTGTCCTTTTCACGCTCGCCACGAGAGATTCGATCGCTCACAAATTACGTCCGAGTTGTTTTATTGTCGTATTATTTTTTTCTTGATCTCGAATTGTTGTGGTGTCTCTTTTTCTCTCGCGTTTATGTAGCTGCGTCCCGCTCTAACTTACGGCGTGAGTGGTAGCTTTTTGAGCACGTGCGGTGTGTTAAAGGCAGATCGTTCCCACGGTCGGCCGGCGCCGCGCCGCCCGCGCCCCGCCGACCGCACCCCGCTGTGCGCGCGACGTCTCGGCCTCTCGTGCCAAATGGATAAACTGCCCGCACACAACACGTTACGAAACGATCGACTTATTACTATGAATAAGAAAGCAACGGAAATGCCAACACATTTTTCATGGTAAATGTCCCACAGCGCTCTGGGGGTGGTGAGGAAGTTTTTGTAATCGAGTGGTCACTAGACCAGTGATGTATTCTTGAGACTTGTACCAACGTAGTTTTTATTCTTATTGATAACAAAAAGCAGAATCAAACTGTGTATTATGTGATAAACGGACAAATAAATAGCTATCAAGAACTTACTGTATCGATGAAAATAACGTACCAATTTAAACGCCTGAAGGAATTATCTATCCAGGGTAAGACAGAGTTATGAACTATAATTGATAATATCCACAACTCACAAACAAGATAGGCAGTGGATCATGTCGCCGTAATAATACTGAGTTAGCATAAAGCAATGTATAAATCAGCCACGTAATGTAGGCAAGTGTAACTAGATTCAACACTTTCGAATCTACTCCACTGACCCGATGCTCCGGCGCCCGCAGTAACGTCGGTAGTTATGGAAGCTGGTGAATGTACTCTAGATGCTTCTCTTGACGCTAAGTGGCTAAACATATTATTGAAGATTTGTTTATTGTGTTTAAAAAAAAGTGTGTCGATATTGCTTAGCATAACTGTCGGTACATATTTTGGAATTCAGAGAATTCAAGACAACGAAACCAGTATTTTTTCATATACTTATATTGGGCAACAAATTATTCAATAATCTCCACTGCAGTATCTCAATAGTCTTGGAAGACAACGCGTCTTTAACGGTTCAATCTACACCTCTAGAGATTGTGTATATAACATTTTGTGTCGGGAAAAGGTCAGAGGTTACGTGCATAAGTGTTATAACATCGCCGCTGGCCCGTGTTGCAGCTACATTATTTATTCGGTCAGTCATCTTTCAACTGTGAGAACCATTGTTATAAAGATTCCTTTAACGCTCCACATCCACTAACAGTAAAAACTCATGGGAAAATAAGAAAAAAATCCTAGAGGTTTGCAACTTTTTCCATCACAATGGACTTCCGAAGCGTGTGCGCGAGAGCATTACAATCGACTAACGGCCTAAAAGATCGATTATCATTTTCATACAATCGGCAATCGTCTAAAGGTCACGCGTAATTCCATTCAGCGTGTACAATTCCATATTGAAGAAATCGTCTTAGAAACATATTCTGTTCAACAACGAACCATTTTCAACTCTATAGCAACTACTGTAAAGTACACTTCGATATCCATGCTGGCAATTTAAAAGAACATTTGTCAGACATTGAACACGCGATCACCTATATCGCAACATGGGATCTATATCACACGCTATAAGAATCAGAATTCAGTAAGGTTGTGATAGAATTGTCTGGTATCGTAAGCGAGGAAGCGCATTGTTGGGTCACGTTCCCACAACTCCCCTTTCTTAGAGGGGAATAATAAATAATTGCACTTTTTTCTGTCGCATATGGCCAAGGAACCGGAGGTTGCGCGATGCGTTCCCACGGTTTGCCCCATAGGCATAAAGGCCATACGAGGTCAAGAAAAAATACGGGCCACAATGTGGTCTTTTGTTACGGCAGATGCATTTCTAGGGTTAAACGTGAGTGAGTGAGTAAGTAAGGGGTAGAAAAAGTGAAATGATCGACATCGCGCACGTATTTTTGGATCTTGGGAGATGGTGAGGGTGTTTCACTTTTGTTTCTGGTTATTTTCAGGAATGGTTTTTTTTCATGATTTTGTTTTTTATAGATAGGTATTTTTTTGTTCTGAAACATGCATGGTGTACTTCAAATTTAATGGATAATTGCATTTCTGGCATATGTAAGTGTTTAAGTAAGTAGAAAATAGATACAAAGGTTATTTAGGTTAGTAAATGCTAATTTAGGTGGACACTAGGACGTTAACTCGTGGTGGATGGAGTTGACATTAGAGATTTTATGCTGACAAGATCTGCGACACATCAAGCAATCAACAGATTAATCAGATCGAAATCACAAAACTAATTAGTGAAATTGCAAATTTAGTATGTACAAGCAATACTAATCAGAAACTGTATTATTTTTTTGTGATCTTATTATACTAACCTAACCCAACCAAGAAGCAGTTGCAAACAATCATCACAATTCTAAAGGAAGCCCAATAATTCCGCGGGTAAAGTTTGGAGATAAGTCCACGCGTGAGGATATAAAAACTTTTTGGTGACAAAAAAAACCAATTGCACCTTTTGAAAGGCGTTCTGTTCTATATTTGAAAACTTGACGTTCCCACGATTCTCGCGCCAGTTGCGCGTCTGCCCCGATCTTTTATTTTTTTTCATCGTCTTTTTTTTTCTGCCATTATAAACGCGATATGTGTGCGAGAAATATGTGTCGATGAAGGAAGAAACGTGGGTAAATACCCCCGTATCTTATTAAGGAAAAATAAATATGGACATAAAAAAAAACACATTCAGGATCTGTTATCTCATTAACAGATAAACTTGATTTGGGTTAACTATGACTTTTAATGAGCCGAGAAGGATTCATTACGATGTTTGCTTTTTAGTATACTCATATTTACGTGTAGTGATTATAGGTATTTAGCACTATTTGCTATTTTATTTATTAAGGATTTTTTGTAATAAACGGTACATATTGTGTCTTGAATCCGGTGAAAATGGAACCGTTTCTTCAAATAATGGTTTCAGATTTTAATTAAGGGCCGCGATAACAATCCTCAGTACCGCGTCAATACTGTTTACACGCACACTTGGCCCTCAAGCTATTGTAAAACACAGTCAATCAATAGGGACACAACATGTACAGAAAAAAAAACCTACGAAAATATTTCATCATCACGCACACAGACCAAACTCTTAAAAAATGCTTATAATCTTCTACTAATAAGATTCAAAATTGTTTATGGGTCCGAACACGCGCATGAAGGTTGCGTTTAACGAAAATACTCTTTATGCGTAGGCTGGTTTGAATTTGAATTTGGAATGCGCATGTTCGAAAGGGGAAGTGCACACATTGCGTTCGCGCTACGGGCCCGACCGTTCCCACGATCCACGCGACATATGGGCGCGAGCTGAGCGCACGTCACCGGGTGACGCGTGTACAATACACACACAGGGCACTTAGCGGATCTACGGGATGATGCTCTTCATGTACACGCCGCGGCGGAGATAAGAAACCGGTACCTAGGTACATACTTATTAAGTTTACTGTACGTGGGTTTTGTTTTGCTCGTAAGTTATGTGACGTGTCGAGTTATGTGGTGTCAGTTATGTTGACAGTGCTAAATAGTAGTACCGAGGGGACTGGTTCATTATTTTTACGTTAATTGGTCGTAGAAAAGTTTTATTTGGATAATAGTTAAGATTTGGCGGTTCCGGAAGGAAGAAAGTAAGGACAGGTCAAAGTTTAAAAGTATCGTTGAGCTAACTGCAGGTAGGGATAACTCACTAATGTAAATGTTGTACATATGATTTATTTACACAGGTCATGTATGAAAAGATGTATGAATGTAGATGAAGTGAAAGTGGTATATCAGGACCGTGACAAATCTATAGTCTCTGCCTACCTCTCTGGGAGACAGGCGTGAAGTGTATGTATGTATGATTTATTTACTTACATTTTCTACTGATTCAGAAAAATCGGACAAAAAAAATCGGATCGGACTACGGCTAGCGAATCGTAGCAAAAAGCACTGATACGCTGAATCACCAAAAAATCTACTTCACTAACCCAAAACAGTATTTAAGAAAAAAACCCCGCCAAGGTCAATCAAGTAAATTGCCGGTCCGAATTTGAATTTTCAAATGGATGGGTTTTTTATCTCGAGGGGGGGCAGGTGACGCGCGCAACTGTCGTCGGTTCCCGGGCTCTGTGTTCCCACGCTCGGCTCGCACCAGGCGTCTTCATTGTTCAACCTGGGGTATGAAAAATACGCAACCGGTCTTAATATGGGCCTTGTAAACTGCCAGTACTTACGTGTGTGAAGTTTTGCTTTTTTCAGGCGTATGTAACGTGTTTCTTGTTGTTATATTTTTTTTTCAAAATGATTTTAAGAAAAAACTATTTTGTGTTAGTGGCCATTGCCAAAACTGTAATGTGTGTTGGAAAAACTGGGGCGTGAAAACTTCGCACCCGATTTTAATATGGGTCCTGAAAACTGTCAGTGCAAGTGTGAAATTTCGATTTATTTTCAAATGTATGAAGAAAAAAATTATTTAGTGGCCTATGAAAAAAGCATGTTTGAAAATGGAATCTACCATAGAAGAAAAGGTTTCTTCCTGATTTTTTCTCTCTTGCGAAACGGTATTACATTTCAATGACTTTGATTAACATATTTTATTGGTAAATATCGTAAAATACAGACTTTTTTATTTCTTCGGTATATCCGGGAGGTATTATCATACTGTATGGTTGTATATAGATGAACATTCTGCTGTAGGAAAAATCTATGTAAAAGAATAGGATCGTGCGTCACAGTAAATATTACTGTTGATAACGAGCAGTTTTACATATTGTTTGGAGCGAACAAACTTACATTATTGATATAATAATGTAGCATCTGGTTCAGTCAGAGTTTCTGTGTGATATGTACTGAACAAGAGTTCTTTGCTCTGTATTTGTTATATGACGTCATTGCTAAATACTTGCCGTAGGCTTATCATTTCATATGCACTATAATTTCTTGTAAGAATTTAATTTGTTGTTTTAAGTTGTTTACAATCGTACCTGCTGATTCGGTTTCAGTTTGATTTCATCCGTGTGTCGGTAGGTTTCTTTTTAATGTTTAGTTTTTCTAACGTGAACGAAATTATCTCGTCTGAAATCGTTACATTTACAAGTGCATCCGTCAACTAAATTTTGCCTTGAAACGTCGAAAATCGTTAAGCATCACTAAAAAGTTCACCTTAATACGAGCCCACATTATCAGCTATAAACATTCACTGGGTCAAACCAATCAATCAATCATGCGATATAATTATCATCATATTAAGTATATCCGCAGTATGATCTTTACTCGTAATTAGTTGAAAGTGTGTTACTGCGCTCGACAGGAATTGAACGTGGCGCCATCTCGCGGCCACTCGTCGCACTAAAAGCGGAAATGTAATAAGGGGGAAGTCAACAATGCACTGTTATCAGCTTATTGTTCCGGGTAGCTCGTGCCATTTCATTTCAGGGGAGTTAAACAAGGGTAGTTGTTTATGGTAAGGGGATATTTTTTTTTTCGGTGTATATATTATTATGCGTAAGGAAGTTGCCAGTTCAGTTACGCTCCAGACATCGGACAGGAAGTGACGTTGTTTTGGTGTTAGGTACCTAGGTGTTCGGGAATAGTACAGTAGGTCATGTGATGTGGGAACAGATAGAATTAAACTTAGTGTTTGTTTGAGTTCATTTCGCGCGCGCTTAAACATGTGTTTACAATGTATGACCTAGTTTTTTTTGTTAGTCTAGATAGTAGGCATTTTGTTTCGAATAATCCACATATGTTTGTGATAGATTATAAGTATTAAAGTTACAGTGTTAATGAGTTTTTCGTGTTTAATTTCATTGAATTGAACGAGTGGTGCGGTGATATAGATCTTCGGACAAGTATCATGGATTTGGTTCCGTTTTTCCTTGGAAATAATGCTTAAGTGATGTTCTGAGGCATTTGTTTGTGTCTGGGTCTTTTTATTAATATGTGTTTGAATTGAAATATATACCTATGTCAGTTTCCCTGTCACTAAGAATTTATGGTGTCCTTGTTGATATGTCAGATGACAGTCTTATTATATATACAGTGAATATCTTATTATAATTATTATGTGGGAAGTGACTCTACATAATCTTATGTTCTATTTTCAATAGGAAAGCAGAGCATTAATTATCTATCTAATATCTATACTGTAATGATCACTACTAGGTTCCGTTTAAATAATGTAGATAGAGATGTTATTAAACATGTCACATTAAACTGAAAAACATTAAGATTTATGTACTTAGATCTTTGCACTATCTTCTTATCACCAAATTATAGTTATATATTAGTCAAAATTGTGCCTCGTTGTTTTCAATTCTGTATATGGACTACCTACGTAACTATACGTGTGTATTTTATTTACTTGTCATTTTTATTATATCCGCCAGTAAAGACAAATTTGATAAATGTAGAGTTCAAACATTTGTTTCACTGTCGGTATTGTTAATAAGAAGTAGGTACATGTGGATCTATTGAATGTGTAAGACGATGACACTTTCATATAATTCAGTACCTACTTATATCCATTATTTAGATTTCATAACATTCTTCGTACAAACACTTGTGATAATTCACTCTTTATGTTGAGTATGTAGAGTTTATTTGACTTTAGTTCAATATATACAGACTTTTTTCTTTTTAACTCGGAAAATTAAAAAAAAAATTGTTGCCAATGCGATAGTACCTATACTTGATATATAGTTTTCTTACAAATATTGTTTTCTTGCAAATGTTAGGCATCAACACACTCAAATACAAATTCGAAGAATAGTAAAAAGCTAACTATTCCGTTGAAATCGCAACGATTAACCGAATTAAAAAAAGTAGGTCCTAATTAAAATCACGATGTTGCTCTGTATAAACTAAAGTGCCATTACTTAAGTCTCGTACGTTGAGAGAAAATTTGGCAAGGAATGAAACGAATGCACATAAAATATTTGTGAAACCTACAAAACAACCTACTTACGCTATTAATTCACCTAAATAATAATGAGTCACCACACAAATGTATGTATACAATCCCGACTCGCGGTGAATACAAGTATACGTGGAATTGAAAAGAAAAGCAACTAATATAGTATTCCGCAAACGGCTACAAACAATGCGAATTTCAATTACCTACGAAAATCGAAACATCTTTCTTCCGACGACCGTCGACAACGACAAAAAAAAAAGAAATGCACAGTGAAATTCCATTGCATGCCATGCACGTGTTCATCAGTCTGACCGCTTCTCAAACGCATTGAAATTACCTCCGCAGTCGCCGCAACCACTACAAAAAAATAATCAATCCGAGACCGAATTTCGTAAGAGTTGCGAAATACGAAATAAGGGTTGCAAAAAAATCCTTTCTAACCCTACACGTGTATTAACAATACTCCGGCGAGGTGAGTCACGGGGCCGTCTCAGCACACTCGCTTATTATCGAGACACGAGAAAAAAAAAGAATCGGGTGGAAAGAAAAAAACTACGCTCTCCCGTTGAACAGAGCGCGAGCGCACATCTGCTAAAAATTCTCACAGTCCGACACATACGTCGATCGAGCGTAGGTATTATTATTAGCCTGCCTACTCTTATTCAGATCCCTGACGACTGCAGGCTAGCGGTACTCCAATAGCTGTATAATAGCACTAAAGAGGACTAACTTTACAATTAGCATATCGGGTAGCGTTTTGCGATACAGTAATATCTTTTGCAAAAGGATAGAATGAAAATGTATAGGCTATGATGTTAATTGACGTGCGTGCCTCGCTCGGGCGATTTGAATTTTTATAGGCTTCTCGCGGAATGTTGTCGCGTGGGAAACATAATCAATGGCTACGGCCTCGGTGTTTGGATGCTCGTCCACTTAAATTTGTATATAACGCATTAGTGGGTTTTGCCAATAGGTATTTAATTTGATGCGCCAAAAAAAAACTTGTCTAGATCGTGCCGTTTTGTGATGTTTACTCATTTTGTCTACTTCATTCTAGTTTATATGAAGTAGATTTTGACAATAATTTGTTTTTTTTTTCAAGCCGTAAGTATTGATTGTTACGCAGTTACGGAATATATAATTTATAATTACATTTCCATAGAATTCAGAGAGAAAGTTGGAATCTGCACGTGCAAGTAAATGTATGGAATTGATTGTTCTACCTTAAGCTTTTGTTGGTGCATTTTGCTATTCAACTCGCAATACTGGGTCGTATTCATTGATTTTTTCATTGTAATTTGTGTTATTGTATGAGTTGCGTCGTGCAACAGGTCCCGACTTGTCACTTGCACAACCTCCGGGCAGGTTTCGTCTTGAAGAAGCTTTTACGCCATATTGGAAGAGCTTTTTACCTCACGACTATGCAATTCATGATTCGAGTAATTATAATTTACATATCGATTGTAGGGTATCTGTTTTTTTTGTAAGTAAG
>SJJU01006357.1:0-18203 GCA_012932125.1 Conopomorpha cramerella
AGCCTACAATTCTGCAAATGACACGTATGTGATTGATTGTCATCTATTGCCGCTTCATGTGACACTGTGACACCTAACTGCAACATCATCATCATCATCAGCCCATACTTGTCCACTGCTGGACGTAGGCCTCTCCAATTGCACGCCACTGTGATCCGTTTTCAGCTTCTCGCATCCAGCTTCTGCCAGCCATCTTGCGTATATCATCAGTCCACCTTGTCTGAGGGCGTCCTACACTCCGTTTGTCGAGACGCGGTTTCCACTCGAGAACTCGTTTTCCCCAACGGTCATCAGTTCTACGGCTAACATGGCCCCCCATTGCCACTTCAGCTTGCTAAAACGATGAGCTATGTCGATGACTAACTGCAACGCCACTCCCAAAAATTGATAGGAAAACGTCATAACGAGAAGAAACTTACATACATACACTTCACGCCTGTCTCCCAGAGGGGTAGGCAGAGACTACAGATCTCCATTTGTCACGGTCGTGACATACCCCTTTCGCTTCATCTACATTCATACATCTTTTCATACATGACCTCCGGTTTCGAGTACTTTTCACGCCACCTTCGGTCAGGACATCACCAATCTGGTCTTTATATGTCCTTCTGGGGCGACCACTACTCAGAAGAAACTTAATAACACCATAAACGCAAAAGACACAACACACGTGTAAGTACACGAGCAGCAAAACGGTAAACATAAAAAAAACCGTAACGAACCATCTCGTGGCCGAGAATATTGAATCCGTGAAAAAAAACTGAAGGTAGGTAATACGCTTCCGAATCTAAAAGCGCAGCACTCGGTTTCCGAACCATAAAAATCCGTAACACTTTCGCGCGGCATCATAACCCGGGGGCTTCCATGATCCTCACTACATTAAATTGGAGTGGCATTACATCCAAACTCGACACCATTGAATCGCGGGCGAGCGTGTAAACACCGGCACGAGGGCCAATAACGCCGACACCTTTATTGCTTAAGCATTTAGGGTCATAATTGTGTGTGTGCACCTGGTGTACAACGTTCCCGGTTCTCAGGGACACATTTCGCTCACCTGTGCGGGATATGACGGGGATTTTCTTGATGAATTCGCTCTTAGATGGCTTTGTTTGTTGGTAGGGTATTTACTTTTATTTTTCCGTGTGCCCTCTATTTTATTTCGTTTCGTGTAAATTATAAATGAGGTATGATAAATAAAGGCGCAGGGTGGAAAAGGGGTTGCTTAACGTTTTTGGTGTGTCTTGTCTATTTAAAAGAAGTTGATATACTGTTGTTATGATCTGAACCAGGATTCCGATTTAATATAAATAATAATGAACTCATACTTAATAGCCAAAATATAATATTCGACTTCAGCATTTGTTCAAATCAAAGAAACAATAAGTTTAGAATAATGCCACAGTTTCTGTTACATTTTTCTCATTATGTCCAAATACAATTCAACGCCATCTATCGGTTACTTAATTAAACACAAAGCGGCGAATACTTGGTAAAGAAAAAGTGCACGTTGGAATGCGGCACAGTATACTTTCAGTGTATGCTATCGTTTCAAGGGTGCATTGTTGTCTGTGCTAGCGCGGCGGAGCACCACTAGTCCCGTACTACAGAAGAACAGACACACACCGCGCCTACGTGGTGAGAGGTTGGTTACTGTGTAGGTTTTTAAAAAACACTTGAATAGGGGCTCCTTGTACTTCACAATGTATGCGTAAGTTATGTTAATAGTGAAAGGAGCATAAGTTGAACAATAACAGTATTCGCAGAAGCCGATGCGAGAAGCCGAAAACAGATCACAGTGGCGTGCAATCGGAGAGGCCTATGTCCAGCAGTGGACAAGTATGGGCTGATGATGATGATGATTATGATGATAACAGTATTTTATGGTAGCGGTAACATTTTGAATCTATACTAAGGGCCTTACTAATAATGGCGGAATTGCTATTTAGAAGATACACAAAGCTCAACTTAACTTGTCAGTTGTATGTCAAATACGGAATAACCAGTTCAAGTAGACCGGTAATAACCGTTGTATTAGTGACAACGCGTTTATTGGTAAGGGGGTAATATTATAAATGCCAAAGTAACTGTCTGTCTATGTCTCTTTCACGCCAAAACTACTGAAATTTTGTATATAGATAGGATAGAGCCTGAGTAAGGACGCAGACTACTTTTTATCCTTATCCTGTGGGACACGTCACTAAATATAGGGTGTTAAAGTTTGTATGATATGGTTTGTTTGTATAGTAATGAACGCCCAACGATGTCATACGCGTGTGAATTTTTAAAAACAATTGTACCTATGTATATATATACGTATATAAAAATAAATTGATGTTCGTTAGTCGGGCTAAAACTCAAGAATGGCTGGACCGAATTGGCTAATTTTGGTCTTGAATTACACGTGGAAGTCCAGGGAAGGATTAAAATGTTTCTTCCAATGCTCGGGGTACAAAGCAATGGCAAAACTAATGTTTGCCGAGACAACTAGTCGTATTAATAATATTAGATTCAAAGAACTTTTCAAATTAGTCCCTTAGGGTACCAACACATACTAGTAGTAGCATGCTTTTGCAGCGATTCCCGTAATATTATTGTTCTTGTTATAATCGAAGCTTTGAGATATTTGACGCGTTGGTGGTTACTTACCGTAATAGCCCCAAAAGCAGGCCACTAAGTAGCATGTCTATCAGTACCCTTATTTTCATTGCGTGTTCAAAGCAAACAATCAAATCCTTCTTTTGCCGTATTTATTAGTACAGATTGTGACTTAGATATTTATATTGTTTTTCTCTGGTGATTGATCTACATAGGTACTTTACTTACTGAAGACCTATAGTACCTCAAAGGTCCAAAGATGGACCCTACAAGATTGTATCTATTATGACCTACATTTTCTGTCCGTTCCTTAATGCATACGAATACGCTTCGTTGCAAAACGGTACCCAATTTAATAGGGGTTACCATTATCTATTAGTACACATCTGCCAACTTCCCTTTGTCTCCGAAGCACTTCCCCGTACGGTTGGATGGTCGCATCGATTCCTGGAAAAGGACAATCCGGTAATTTATAGAATAGATTGGAAGATTCGCGTCCGGTAAAGCAGTGGAGGACTTTCAGTGCCTTTATTGACAATGGCACTGCTGAATGACAACTGAGTACTATTTAGACGAACGGAATGGAAAAGTGGTCAGTATGTCTGCCTCTAGGACGATGGTCGCGCGTTCAACTCCCGGCTCTGAAGTGTTTTAGTGATTGGCTGAGACATTGATATGTGCATCTGGGTGTTGTATTTATCTATGTCATCATCAGCCCATACTTGTCCACTGCTGGACATATTCCTATACAATTGCACGCCACTGTTATCTATGTGTGTAATAAAAAAAGAGGAGGTATTATTCGATGGTATTTTTTTTTATGTTTAGTGAACAAGCGCTCAAGAACGGGCAGCAGCGCTCTCTGTGAGTTAAACCACAACGCTTCTGCAATCGCCAACCCGCCAGCCAAGCGTTGCGATTATTGGCATTTCACTCCAAATGACGGAAAACATTGAGGGTGACCCTCGTCTAGCAGTGGACGTTATGCGGCATATGATGATGAACAAGCGCTTGAACAGCATCCTGACTGGTGTTAGACAGATATGTGGTCTGCGATGAAGCATACTTCTTTATGTGTTGCGTATGTTTATTTTTGACTAGTTGTTGCAAACGTTGTTATACCAAAATACCTTATAGCCTATATGTTATTCTAGTTTATAAGCTACAACATTGCCAAGTTTCATCAAAACCCGTCCAGTACTTTCTGCGTGAAAGAGTAACAAACATCCATCCACACATACAAACTTTCACGTTGATAATATTTATAGGAAGTAGGATATTATGTAGTGCGTATGTTTATTTTTGACTAGCTGTTGCAAACGTTGTTATACCAAAATACCTTATAGCCTATATGTTATTCTAGTTTATAAGCTACAATACTGCCAAGTTTCATCAAAATCCGTCCAGTACGTTCTGCGTGAAAGAGTAACAAACATCCATCCACACATAAAAACATTCACGTTTATAATATAAGTAAGATTAAAACCAATGTGTTATCTACTTACAGTTACGAATAACAACATATCAAAATATATTAGATGTTGAAGTACATTTTTTTTTGCACTGTTCTGAAGATTTCTATGAAATCCAAAAACTCACGTACCTCTAAGGAAAAAAAGTACCTATCTAAGATCTCATTCTCTACGACACAGAATGGGCGGTGTAACTGATTGCGCCTCACTATTTTATTTCCGTTTTTTTCCTTACTATTACTCTTTTCTTATATATGTGAGTGGGTCGTCCTGCATTCTATCCGTAATCCATTCATCTTTGAAGAAAGCGTGTTCAATAATTCAGGTCAATAATCTATAATATAAAAATGAATCGCAAAATGTGTTGGTAACGGCATAACTCCGGAACGGGTGTACCGATTTCTAATGATTTCTTTGTTGTGCTTATTAATGACAGTAGAAAGTTGTAGTGAAAAAAAAACATACACTGCTGGACACATGCCACCCTTGAGGTTATACTAATTTCACATTAATAGTAAAGACAGGACAATGTCTGTCGCGTCCACTAGTTCAATATAATATCTAACATTTACAGTTCATTAATAACAGTAAATTATTTTTAAATTGGCGATGGGCTCGCCCCCTGTCACGGTGGGTTAAATACGCGCGCGTGAACCGTGGGCATTTGCTTTAGCAAGTGCCTCTGCCTACCTCTCTTTGGGATTAAAAGGTGTGAAGTGTGTATATATTTTTTTATTATTAATATCAGTTTATTAGTGCAACCAGTAGTAAACTGACTCGATTTCATTTCTCCCAAGTATACTAGTGGACTTCTCATGTAAACTTATACCAAAACAACTTCTACGAGAATCATCCAAATCGGTTCAACCAGTCAACATTTTTCAAGTAACAAACAAAAAAAAACACACAGAGGAATTAAGGAACTCCTTCTTTTTTATTTTGATGTCGGTCAAAAAGAACTAAAAAAAGCAGTGCGAATGAAATGAGAACTAATAACTATAAGCTTACTAAAATTAGTAGACAAATCATAATAGGCAGTACCACAAAAGGGCCGGGTATCTAAATTTTTTAACTAACCATAGTTTTATACAGGTTTTTCGTCCTATTGACAGCACCTGTAAACCAGATCATGTCCAATTTAACTTCCATCCCATAAACTAGATAATTGTCTAGTACAATAAAAAATATCGCTTTATATTGCGTCGTCAGAAAGGTGATACGACAATAAACAAACCAGTAACGTACGTTGATCACGCAATGTACATCGGAATGACATTTCGAATAACAATAGTCGCGATTATGATATAGGGGCTCGAGGGGTGTTTTCGGCGTATCGCGCTCTCTCGCTCGTAGCAATGCGGGATGATAAGGACAGCGATAATGGCGATACTATTCGGAATAAATGGCAATATGCTCATACGGGTGGCCAAAGATATAATCTTATATATAAAATTTACATGTCGCAATGTTAGTTACCGTACTCCTTCGAAACGGCCTAACCGATTTTTACCAAATTTTATATGCCTATTCAGTAGGCCTGAGAATCGGCTACTATCTATTTTTTATGCTTCTATCAGTTGTATTTCTCCCAATAGACGGGGTACAAAGGTAATTTATTATGGCAAAACAAATGTTTTCCGAGACAGCTAGTATAAACTAAAGGTAAACGGTATGGTAAGTATTTATAGTTTCTTTAGATCAGGGCCCGTACCATTAAGTACTAAAAGTATATTGTATACACTGTGTGACAGTGACAACGCTATACCACCTATCTACCGCTATCCTTGTCACACAGCATGAACATTATAACTTTTAGACGTCATGGTACTGCCCTGAAATTAATCTTACTATTATTATAAATGGGAAAGTGAGTTTGTTTGTTCGTTCCGCTTTCACGCCGTAACTACTGAACCGATTGCTTTGAAACCTTGCAGAAGTATAGTGAGAAGTCCGGTTGAAATAATAGCATACTTTTTATCCCGAAAAGTTTGATATTCCCGAGGGAAAACCAATATTTTCCTTTATATCGCAATATAACTGAAGTCCACGTGGGCGAAGCCGCGGGCGGAAAGCTAGTAATGTTAATAAATCTCACTATGAATATTGATATAATAAAACCACAAATGGAAATAGCAAGACTATAGTTGTCTAATAGGCGCACTGTTGTAAAATAGGCGCACTGGACGTCGAGTTGCGGAAACGCCCCGTATCATCTACATCTACATCTAGTTGTCTAGAAAAATATTTCAACTATCTCTCCCGGTCCTGACATACCCCTTTCGCTTTATCCACTTTCAAACAACTTCATTCCCAGCCGTCTGCATTTAGCTTTGCGTTTTCTTCCCTAAAGTGAGTGCAATGATGACAGTCACAAAAACAGTATTGTTAAAATCAATTTCCTGTCTTTCGAACGTCAAGTGTATGGCAAAATAATGCATTGTCACGTGACTCGATGCCATACAAATTTTAAGCTCGCGGGGCAAACCGTCCATCCCCATTGTTTCCTCCTTCAATATCGGCTTTAAGCGGTCTCATTATTTCCGAGCGACTATAATCTTTTGATGGCGCGAACGGAAAGAAAAAAAAAAGGAATCGAAAACAAAATGGCGTTACAATGAAAAAAAAAAAAATACTCGCCAATATTTCGATAAGGGTAATTGGGTAGTTTGTCATGTGCTACCTTAATATTGTAAGAGGTTTTTCCTTTGCTTGTATAGTAAAAAAAAAATGTTTGGTAATTTTGTTTACTACTTTTTCTATGCAGACTTCGAACACGAAAATAATTATACCTACCATAAGATAAATAAAGTGAAACTAAATGATAAAGAAAAAAAGAAAAACTGACATAAACATAAAAAAATACAGATTAGTGATTCTCTCATGGAAATAAGTGAAAAGCTTGTTCATAAACTACTAGCTGTACCTCGCGGTGTTACTCGAGTTTATTCGTTCCCGTAGGAATTTGGGGATAAAATATAGCCTATGATACTCAGGAATAATGTAGCTTTCCAACAGTGAAAGAGTTTTTGAAATCTGTCCAGTAGTTTCAGAGCCTGTTCAAAAATACAAAATATCAAACCTTTCCTCTTTATAAAAATACACTTCACGCCTTTTAATCCCAAAGCGGGGTAGGCAGAGGCATAGCCAATAACTTCACATCAAAAATAACTGACTTAAACCTGTAAAATATTTAGACTATTGTGGTTGTCACACGGATTCCATTGCGGGAACTGAGCCAAATTTAATCGGGACCTTTCATATATAAATTACTAGTGGACGCCCCGCGATTTCATTCGCGTAGTTTCAGTATTTCATACAAACTATAACACCCTCTATATAGCGACGCGTGACCCACATAATCGGGGTAAAAAGTATCCTATGTCCGTCTCCCGATTCTAAGCTACCTCCCCATCAATTTTCAACCAAATCGTTTCAGCCGTTCTTGAGTTACAAATAGTGTAACTAACACGAATTTCTTTTATATATATATAGACGATGTATTGATTTGGCTTGGCTACAAAAAAAAAATGGTGAGAGTCAGAGCCCAGTCTGTAATGTGGAGAAGAGATTCGACGAGGGCATTGACAGCTATTGGTCAGAAATCAAAGTATCGAGTAGTAATAATTAAGATCATTTTTTAAGGAAACGCGCATTCACATGATATTAAATGTTTAAAACGGGTATTATAACGCGAAGGTACGTCGGACAAACAACGAAGGTAAGCTGAATGCTTGTCGTTGGTTAATCTTCGCGCTATAATACCCGTTTTAAACATTTAATGTAATGTAAAATTTATTTTCAGATAACAGAGATCCAATCTTAAATCTAATTTATAATTAATATAAAAATACAAATAAAACATAATACATATTTACACCCCGTTCCTACGCACTTGTAAATTGCTCCAGTGCTTAAATATGAGGCCATCCAAACTACCAGAGATTGCGCGAAGAATGCTGTTGCCACTGCCTCTGGTCCTGCCAGCCAGAGATGCCGTTCTGTTTCGCATAATGGCATAAAAGTCATCTGTATGTGCATCTGCGAACATTTTAATATAATTAAGAGAAACATTAATATAATTAAGATAAATCTCAGGACTACACTTCGAAGTATATTACTAACAAGCAGCCAGCGGGCTCACTGAACTAGTTCTCTGATACCATAGAGGAAAAAATACGGGGAAAATCGGTATCAAGAAAGTGGTCAGCACAAGCGTCCCAAGGCTTAGCGTACCGTCCCAAACAGGGAAATGATAAAAAAGCCGGGTTATCATTTTTAAACACATAGTATAAAACAAAGCCGCCTTTGTTTGTCCATATGTGTGCTTAGATCTTTAAAAAAGGCACAACACAAACAAGGCACAACAAATTTTGATGTCGTTTTCTTTCCTAGATAAAGTAATTTTTGGGGAAGGTCTGTATGAATAATACACACATCAAAAGTGTCTAGGGATCAAGTACATTTTTAGATCTAAAAACATCTAATTTATTTAAATCAAATCTAATCTGGGATTGGTCTCCTACCTAATTCCCAATGCCTGTATCAATTACTTATCACCACATTTTGAATAAAATATGAATTGAGTTATTGTGAAATATATTCTTGATTGCAATCTTCTAAAATGTACTTGATCCCTAGACACTTTTGATGTGTGTGCTATGTATTGATTTCCACGTAACAAACATTTTTTTTAAACTCTACCCAAAGTGTGTCTAGTCAATCTCACACCGTAAGTCCTTGAAGGAAACTTAACGAAAAAAATCAACAGGATTTTCTCGCAATAAAGGCGAAAGTCATAAATCAAAGCATTCTTAACGATCTGCTTCCTCGCTTCTTATTTTTTTTTTCTTCGTGCTATTGCATGAGAAATCATTTTACTTCGGCCCTTGTGTGTTACGATCGAACAATGATTCGTTTGTTTTGTGCGTTTGTTTGTCCGCCTCCTTACTGCAGCTGACGACGAAGATGGATGTGTTTGCGATGACGCGTTTCCGAAAACCAACCTTTGTGGCCCTCCAACCTGACAGCGTTGACTCTTGTGCCGTTGTCGCAGCGTTCATTTTCCAACGTTACGTGTTCAAGGTGCGCGGAAAATTGTGTAAGAGTATTATAATGTTGTTCTTGAGTCGAGAGGCAGTGATTGCTAACGAGGAGTCATTACGGTACAGCGATATCTTGTTTCTCCTTCGCTCAGCGGTCTGTGATTTGCGTTCAGGAATCTTGGTGAAGAGATTTCATTTCAATCGGGAAACTTGTAATCATTGTGGCGATTCCATTTATTGTGTTAATTTTAGCACTGGCTTGTTGTCTTCAGAAATACTTTTGTGAAGGTTTAATACGAGGAAAACGAGACAGGTTGTTGACATAGTGTGTGATTCGAGTCAAGTAACGTGAGTTTAATCTTGTATGCTCATACTATGAATCATGAATGTTACTACCAAAAACAAGCCTTATTAAAAAAAATGGATATATTAATCATACACACATCAAAAGTGTCTAGGGATCAAGTACATTTTAGAAGATTGCAATCAAGAATATATTTTACAAAAACTGAATTCATTCACGGCGATGGGCTCACCCCACATTGGGTTAAATACGCTTGGTGAACTGTGGGCACTTGCTTTAGCAAGTGCCTCTGCCTACCCCGCTTTGGGATTAAAAGGCGTGAAGTGTATAAGTATAAAATAAGTGAATACATTCATGATTTCTTCAAAATGTGGTGATAAGTCATTGATAAAGGCATGGGGAATCAGGTAGGAGACCAATCCAGAATATTAGATTTGATTTAAATAAATTAGATTTTTTTTAGAGCTAAAAATGTTCTTGATCCCTAGACACTTTTGATGTGTGCATCTCGTGGCCCCACTCCATTGAAAATCAGTCCATCTAAGACCCAATAACTATATTGTCTTCAAAGCTTGCATGCAACACATTAAGGGCCTTACTAATAATGGCGGAATTGCTATTTGGAAGATACACAAAGCTCAACTTAACTTGTCAGTTGTATGTCAAATACGGTATAACCAGTTCTTGTAGACCTATAATAACCGTTGTATAAGTGATAGCGCGTTTATTGATAAGGGGGTATAAATGTAAGTTTAAGTTAAGCACCGGTACTGAAAAAATAAAACGTTTTTACAAGCTTTTCTTTAAATCACATGTTTGTATGCGGCGTACAAATCTTGCATGTTTGACCCACTTCCAAATGTTCAATTGGGCTGAAATTCGGTACACTTATGTAACTTGGATGACAGTGCATTATTATGGAGTTTGTTAATTAAAGTCGGAAGGTCGGAAGGTGGCAATAGGAAGTACTGAACCATACGCGATAACCCATCGTGTTTGGGTTCTGCGACTTGATTTATACCTTTAGGTGATATTCTATTTTTTCTTATTTTTTTTTCTTTTCATGTGGACTCGGCCTTGGCCCATTTTTCATTAATCTACTATATAAAAATAAGTCGGGTTTTCCTCCCTGACGCTATAACTCCAGAACGCACAAACCGATTTCCACGGTTTTGCATTCGTTGGAAAGGTCTCGGGCTCCGTGAGGTTTATAGCAAAGAAAATTCAGGAAAAACTTCAACAGAAAAGCGGGTAAACGAACCCATCTGGTGGCGAAACGGAGTTCGCCGGGTTTGCTAGTCAAGTATACAACATTATTGTAAAAATGATATACAGTCGGAGTCATTGTCGCAGTCTATTGATAAAGTCGTCAGTCGTCAAAGTCGTGTCAAAATCTCATTAAAACGTGAGGGTGGACCATCACATTTCAATGCTGCGTGGAAACATTACACGGGAATAATAAATTGTTCAAATAGGAGTCCTCTCCTTTACTTATCAGTCTCACTACATTATTTTTCATCCCCAGCACACTATCACACTAATTCCTCCACATTCACACAATTATTACAGCGAAAAAATAATTTTGAAAATCCTTACTAATATTATAAGTCGGAAAGTTAGTTTATTTGTTTGTTCCGCTTTCACGCCGTAACTACTAAACCGATTGCCTTGAATTTTTTCGGACGTATAGATAGAAGTCCGGATTAAATAAAAGGGTACTTTTTATCCCGAAAAAAAATTAATATTTCCGAGGGAGAACAAAAATGTTCCTTTATACCGCAATATAACCGAAGTCCACGCACGCGAAGCCGCGGGCGGAAAGCTAGTGAGAAATAAAGAAGCCATTGGCATTTCATCGCTTCCCGCGCAAAAAACCCTATTTTTTATTTTTTGTCCGTTTCAAGAAAGGTCATTTTATTTGTTATTTTATCCCATCACAGTCGTGTATGACATCAACCAGTACACATTCAATTTGTCACATTCATTATCGGAGCTGCATACTTATTTAGTATGCAGCCGTGTGTCGCACCCGCATGAAAGCTGTCCGAAAAAGTTCCCTTTTAATGCAGCCATCGTAAACATTAACATATAAAATCCATATTTTATTATCCGGTAGTGCAGCGAACAGTCGCGGCGATGGGCAAGCTAACATCTACGTACATTGAACCATTTATGTGAGCGAATTATACAAGTATCAAGCTCAGGAGGTAGTGAACTTAAGTTTCGACCGTGGCTATCTGTGCCCCTCCTCCCCTCTTGTAGGCTATAAAGTCGATTCCCCGCGCCTCACCTCCTAGCTCGCCTACACCGCATCGCCTGGCAATCACAAAACAATTAGAACGCCGACAATTTGTGTAATGGCCTACTGCTTATAAGCAGACACTACCGCACTTCATGATATGCGGTAGTTTTATGTAGTGCAGCGGCACTTTTTTATTGATAAGCGTTTGACCACCATCTTGCCTGTCACTCGTGACTAGAAAACCTCCAGACTATACTGCGCAGGAAACACAGCTTATTATGATGATTGAATTCAAATGTTTGACTTACACAATGAAATAATCTCCCCTTGTTTTTCCAAATTGTACCTTTTTAATCATTAAGAACAAGCGTTTGACCACCATCCTGCCTGATGTTAAGTAGCGATGTGGTCTACGATGGAGCACACCGCTACTTAACATCAGGTAGGTTTTATTATCGTGTTATCGCTCTCTCTCTCTCTCTCCCCATCAAAGTAAAATAGTCATGCATTCATATCGTTTCCCGTTACGATGCCAGAGCGATTTCACTATGAGAGTATAGCAGACTTGGCCCCCTGATCATAGACCTATGTTTGCTTGTACATTTCGCCGTTGGAAATGCACGGTTACTTAAACAAGATATTGTTCAAGTTATCCGTATATTTACTAAAGTTAAGACTTCACTCGTCACATTCTAATTCTTTGTTTGTTTGTTGCAGGTAACGATGGGGAATTCAACGAGGATGTAATGGGCACAAACAGTTTGCACAGCACCCCCGTACCACGAAGTCAACTGCTAACATTTGCTCATGTTAGCGTGTATTGGCGTTGTTTGTACTCGCACAGTAGAATAACTGAAACTGTTGAACGCTAATTCTCGTGGTACGGGAGCTGGACGGTATTCGAATTTTAAGGTAGGTCATATCCAGTGAGTGTACACGCTCTAGGGCGATAGTTCCGGGTTATATTATAGAACTGAAATTACTCGTAAAGTAAGTAACGTACCCGTAAAGTAGGTAAGTTTTGTACTGTACATTACATTCTTAAGTATTGCCAATCGCCACTAGATGGCGTTACTTCTAGAAATAGTTTATTTTTTCATTTTACCGCTTATACGTTTAAGTACTTGTTAGGTATGTCTGGGTGTTTTATTTATATAAATATGTATTCAAAAGAAAATAAATGTATTTAAGTAAGTTTAGGCATTTCGTTGTCTGAATTCCATAACACAAGAGCTTTATCTACTTAACATGCGATGAAGGCAATGTGTGTATTGTTGTAAAATATTTATTTATACCTATGATAATACGAGAAAAGGTGTAACTCAAATGGTGTATTTCAATAGTGCCTTTACTGGTAGCATCTGGCGGTGACGTGTGATCCATCACCTGCGAATTTGATAACTAAATATGGCAGGTTTTACAAAGTATCTTTCGTAAAATCTTATGAATGTACTGCTTCGGAGTTGTGTAGGACATTTTTTTATCATTCACTTGCGTAGAAATATAAATTATGAGAGTATAAAATTTGTGTATAACGCATTTTTAGTTTTTGTCATTCTAAAAGTCTCTCACAAGTTCAGACAATCTACTTTACTAGTAAATAAACAAACTCGTAATAATAATATGAATTATAAATAAAATCTAGAATGTATTATATGATGGATAGGCACATAAGATTGATCCGTCTAAAATAGAAAAGTTTAACGTCCGAAAATATAAAAAAGCTTAGCTTTAACATAAAAGATTATACATTTCAGTAAATATTTTTATTATTTTCTCACAAGATATAAAAATAAATTGAAGTTGAGAAAGTGTGTTCTACTTGTGTCAGCTTTAAGGTATCGTGTTTTATTTTTGGCCTAAATCACTGTTGGATGGATGCCATTGTTCTGTTTCTTACTGAGCAGAGCCACCTAGTGAGCAACTTAAAAAGGTTTACGTACTAGACGTGTTTTGTTACTGTATTCAGTTAACGGACTAGTAAACGCGCCGTGATTTCAACCACATAGTTTAATAGCAGAAAACGATCTTATTTCAAAGTTCTTCCATGCGAAAAAGAGAAAATGAAGCCTAGCTTAAGCGGTTTTAGCTAAGTATATTAATGAGAGAGTATGTTTCTTGTAATTTAATGCTTGTACGTTGAAGGACAACATCGTGATTAAACCCGCACACCACAAGGTGTGTGTACCCTATAACTCGAGAAATTAAAAAAACTCACGTATTAAGAATTAATAAACGGCCCAAAAACAGCCCCTTACAAAATTGTACACTTACTAGGAATTTACTTAGTAAGAAGTTGTACGGTCGGCCAAGAAAATGGTCTATCAGTTTTGATGACATTTCCTGTGTCACTAAAACATCAATAAGGTAGTGTTGGTATATTGTGACAAGTGAACAATGAACCTTCATGTCTAATGACATTCATATGAGTTTCAACCTTAAGGTGGTAGAGCAGATTCTTGGCCGACTGTACATCAATGTATTTTTCAAGTCAGATATTTCAACAGAAGAAAGGCTCAATTACGTTCCGTTGAGCGGCTTTAGTTTCAAGGAGATCACTTTGTTAGTTTATATAGATCGATAAAACAGCTCGTCTTAAAACACGCTGTTGAAAATTAAAATAGCAGAGAATTACTGAGTAGAAATGCGGTCATTGCGGAGCATAAAAGGCGTGACATTGAATGACAGGATAAGGAATAGTGTGATAAGAGAAAGTTGCGTTTTGAATGAAGATATAGTGACCAAGATTGAAAAGGGCATGCTTCGGTGGTTTAGGCATATGGAGAGAATGGTTGAAAGTCGATTGACGAAAGAGATTTATATGGGTGATGTATTGACCAAATTGGTGATGTCCTGGCCGATGGTGGCGTTAAAAGTACTCGAAACCGGAGGTCATGTATGAAAAGATGTATGAATGTAGATGTAGCGAAAGGGGTATGTCAGGACCGTGATGGCTACGTACTTATTAGCTATGAAATAGGTATATTATTTCCTCTACCGTAGCCAGTTACCACATCCAGCTATGAAATGGGACTAAAAGAATAAGTCGACACCTACTCAAGAGCAATTTTTATAACCTCCTGGGTTTATTTTGTATGATCATGAAATCATTACAATGAGTAGTATAGGAAACGAATTTTTTTTTAATATACACAATTTAAAGAAATAAGAATTAAACGTTCTTATCGACATTATCGAGTCTGTGTTTCCTGCGCAGTACAGTCTGAAGGTCTTCAAGTCGCGGATGAATAGGTACCTAATGAACAAGTGTGCTTCATCGTAGACCACATGGCTGCCTAACATCAGACAGGACGGTGGTGAAATACTTGTTCATAGTGGTTAAAAAAAAAGTATCTAGTCTAAGTCTGAGGAGGCATTAAAGGCGACAGCTGGTATACACAATTTATTATTAATGTTATCTAATAATTTATAATCGCCAACCCGTTTGCCAAGAGTGGCGCTTATTGAAATTTCCTGGAATCACGGAAATCATAGTAGAGGCCCTCGTCCAGCAGTGGACGTCATGTGGCTGATAAGGATAACCGATAACTGTACCTTACCCTACCTTAACTCTCTGGCTAAAAGAGACCTATGTAGTAATGTCGTCACTTCGATAATGACGTCATAGGTTCTGAGTACCTGATTAAGTATTATGGACATAACCTACGCTTGTCGAAGGCTAAATTAAATCGAAATTTTCTTTAAAACCTAACCTTTATATTAAAAATCAAGAATCTACAGCTCGTATTTCAAGAAGCTCGTATTGTAGATGTATATAATGGCTTAGCAAAAGCTGAGTTCATTGTTCTGCGAGTTCTTAGAAGCACCTTCTCAAATAACTAAAAGTAAAGCTTAGTAAGTAAAACTTGAGTAGGTGCTTTATTTAGTACGAAAAAACTTGTCTTGTAAATAGAAAATTTATGAATTGCGTGGATATTATTTGATATTGTTTAAATACACTTCACGCCACGCCTTTTAATCCCGAAGCGGGGTAGGCAGAGACAATTGCTGCAGCAAATGCCCACGGTTCACCGAACGTATTTAACCCAACGTAACAGGGGTTGAGCACATGGCCATTATAGAGATCACACACCTTGTGGTGTGCGGGTTTCATCACGATGTTGTCCTCCACCGTACGAGCGTTGCGTTGCGTACTTAGACTCTGAAAAAGAGACCCATTGGTATGCGTCCAGTAGCCGGACTCGAACCCGCGACTTCCCGGTTACAAGTCAAGTATCCGACCAACTGGACCACAGACGCTCTTTCATATTGTTTGTTGTTGATAAAACTTTCAATATTGTTTCATTAAGAGTAAGATGTACTTAAAGGGAATGTTGCACCGCAGTTTGATTTAAAACTCTCTTCAAACAAATTACTAGTGGTACATCTCGATTCATTTTAGGTTTAGGCCCCAGATCTATAATAGCCCACCTTTTTCCACCACTGTGACTCCTGTTAGAGCTAAGATATTCACCGGAATCCAGTGAAATCTCGGAAAAAAATCTAATCGGATTGGTATACCTCAAAAACTGCCTCCGTAGTCCGTAATGGGGTGAACAAAGCTGTATGAACAGTGGGAATTTCTGATGGAAAAATTCAATTAAAACCCCTTCAGCAGTTTTTGCGTGAATGAGCAACAAACATCCATCTGAAAGAAAAAAGCTTTCGCATTTATAAGATTAGGATTATAAAAGTAGAATGACAAAAATAAACTGTTCTTGGCGATGCATTTCCGAATGTTTTTCTCAGTGGATCAAGAGAAAAAAAATAATAATACTGGCGCTGTTTGTTACTAGGCAGCGACACTTTTCAAGCGAATCCCATTACAAATAGTTCGTAGTGTTTGCATTCATTTTCACTGTATACATTCAAGTCATAACTACACTATTAAATTGTGTATTGTTCGTTGAATTGTTTTCACAAAATTAATTTAACAAACCTCTCTCATTGTAACATTTAGGTTATCGTAAATTCATCGTCCCGAAAAGAATTCCACGACAGTATATGTCTATCTTTTAAGATTAACTTACTAGATACAGTTTAACGGTAATCAAATTCGGTAATCCTCTTGAAATGATCTAAAAAAAAATCCACTACAGTATATGTCTGTCTTTTAAGATTAACTTACTAGAACCGGTTTAATGGTAATCAAATTTGGTCTGAATTAATACATTAATAATTGTAAATAATTGTATGGATGGATCTTTGTAACGAATGCGATTAACACCGCGCGTTACAGTTATTATAATATGTAACACATATATAAAAGTTTCATATGCTATACAGTTTATACGTATGTATGTATAATGCGCTTATTCGGCTCAAATTGGCTTGGTGTACCGTGGGCGTTTGCTTAGCAAGTGTCTCTGCCTACCCCGCTATGGGTGTTATATACGCGTGTTTATATGCGCGCTATGCGTGTTTTATACGTACATAGAACGTTTTATACGTGTAAAATATTGTATAAAACTAGTTGATACTCACTAGTTAGTAGTCACGTAGTTGTTTAGTATTAGTTTAGGTTTAGTTATTGGACAACACGAAAACTACCAATATTAAAAAGACGTTTGAGGATACTTACATTTTAGGTATCGATTATCAATTTACCTCACCCTCCCCTACGCCAAACAAAATTGAATTTTCATCCCGACTCATATATTCATGAAAAATAATATTGCAGTAAATAGGTACGTCATAAGACTAAACAAGAAAATTCTATTCGATTTTTTTTTCAATAGAGCAAACTTTTTTACTATTCCAACAAAGACAATTATTATAATACAACATCGGTGGATTTATTGCGCAAGTTACATTCATTTGGCCGTCGATTTTATGCGCATTCATAATAACGAATGTTCTGACCAGAGAGGAGCACCGTTGCGTAACCGACTATAACTCATCTGGCGGTAAGTAATGTACCGTATCCTTCCAAGATCTATGTCGGCTAATGTAAATTGAGCTTTAAGGAATAAGAACTCCCATACACTACGTGATCAAATTCAAATTGTATCCTCTAGACAAGTCCGGAACAGTATAATGCAGGACACAATAACTGAAGAGGGAAACTTACGCCAACTCTACTTTTACTCGGCATACTTTCTTCGATTGGTAAAAAAAAAACTTTTCCACATTCTCACAGAATAAAAATACTTCCTACGCGTTCCATTCAAAGTAAATTTTTGTTACAAAAGTTATTCGTTAACACGTTACTCGCACTTTATACAATGTAGGGATGTATTACAAGTTGAGTTATGGTGAACGCTAACTCAAATTCGGGCCCTAAGTGTGAGATTTATTAAGCGAAGGCGTGGTCTTGATTTTTCAAAACCTTTTTTTGGTTCTGGTCAAAAAGAACTAAAGTAAAAGAAAGCGTATCAGTTGTGGCGTGCACTGGCTTTTACAACAAGGTAGGCAGTCATCCTCACAGATTGAGGTAACTAACTACTCACGCACAAAACACAGGACCTTCGTTAGCCCATTAGCTCATGTCGTGAGTACAACAAAAAAAGATCTAGCAATAACTCTATTATTAGGTCGGGAAGCTA
>SJJU01006358.1:0-30171 GCA_012932125.1 Conopomorpha cramerella
CTACTTAACATCAGGCAGGACGGTGGTTAATAAAAAAGCTCTAACAATATATCAAGATTATGGATTAGTATTAGAAATAAGTAAAACAGAGAAATAACCTCAGGAGCGGACGGAGCAACAAGAGTGCCCTTATGTCGACACATTTGCACTTTCTCTTGAATTGCATTTACAAGTAACCGATACTCCATCTCATCTAAAAACCCTAAAAAAAGTAAAAGAGTTTATAGAAGACGCTTAGTTAATTTATTAATTTATTTAGAACCATTTTAAAATATTAAATACAGATTTATATCGGCAACAAGCTTCTTCAAAAATGTCATGCCCTAAACATAATTCGATGTCAATAAATTAAGAACGTAAAGCCAATTGCTAGGCTTCCATCACGTGTTTTATAAATACGTATTCTTATCAACACTGGACTTGAATAACGGGTATAATCAGAATTATATGAACATAATAAATACAAATAAATTAAAGTTTCAAGTTGAGTATGATTCTAAGTTATGTCATGTGTAACCTTTCGGTTTGATATGCCCCCGAAGATTACTGTTGTCAATAAATATAAAAATAAAAAATGCACTTGACGCCTTTTTATCCCAAAGCGGGGTAGGCTGAGATCAAAACACTTATCAACTAATATCGAAAGCGATGAAACTCACGATGTAATTATAGAGGTATATAACTTAGTACCGAATGTCGTTCCCAAATCCATACTAACATTACAAAGAGGAAATAATTGTATTTTTGTATGTTTCTATTTTTTTAACTTGGATTGATCCGAAAACAGATCACAGTGGCGTGCAATTGGAGAGGCCTATGTCCAGCAGTGGACAGGTATGGGCTGATGATGACGTTTCTAATGAATAATTCGATGGTCCCTATTAAGAAAGTCGGATCTACAAAACGGAACATGATCAGGAGAGAAGATAGAACAAGTTAGTTTTGGATATTAAAACTAAACTACTTGTGGTACATAGGTACTTCAAATTTACAACAGCTTGTTATCTTTAGTATCTTTACGTGATGTAATTAATATACGTAATAAGTTTATAGATCTTAATATACTTAGTCAATCTAACGATACAGAAAAGTACATATTCCTAAAATTGCACTACCGACATTTTTAATTGGGACCATCGAATATACTCCAAACTACTGGATGTACTGGACTCACTTGTTTTTTCGATTCCGCCAGGATTTCGAGATATAATAAAGCCTGGACACACACAAAAAAACAACACAGGATACTCATGGATATACATTATCGCGTTCGTGGTCCAACGCTTCTAATGGTGAACAATTATCGAAATCCTTCCAGTAGTTTTTGAATTTATTCGTTACAAACAACATATAAATATACAATTTTGTTCTTTCTCTTATCACTGCGTATCTTAATACACTTTTAGGACTTACTATGTTTGGTACATATATCGCACCCTCAGTATAATAAAGGCGCAATTCAAAAAACCGTAGTTTTGGGAAATTGCAAAAAAACGTTGCGCGATTTATAACTTTTCACTTTGACTGTTTATTTCTCACTGAAATTCCTGAGAATATTACTGTTTTATATTTTAAAACTAAAGTTAAGGAGGTCTGCTATGATACTAAGAAAAAAAAATGGTTTAATTCTGATGTATTTTTTTTAATTCAATGTTAATTAAAAAAAGGCAACACGAATTCGAATTCTTTATTCTATCATAAAAATGCCTTTGTTTTACATTTCATCGGATAGAGCGAGCTTTTTTTAGTAAGGTTTCGGTTGTAACTCAATTTACCGGATTTTTGAATTGCGCCTTTATTATACTGAGGGTACGATATGTATAAACATATGGCAGGGAAACACTGTTAATAATGTATATTTGCAAAACAACCGTCGTCGGCCGGGTCAGCTAGTTGAAATATGAATATAATTCCGCGACTACAATTTTGCTGTCATACGAAGAAAAGGCGTAACATAACATTATTTTCATGGAAATTTGTGCTTAAGTACTGACTGAGCTTCAGGAACACTTACGGATCATTATTATTAGACTAATGTCGAGAATTATGGCCTATCTCCTATTGGTGGGATGAATTAGCCGTGGAAGGCATGAACTTAGAACAGCAGTATTCAATACATTAATGGTCTTAAAAGGTTGTACGTTTAGGTACTACGTGTGAGTAGGGAAAATAAATTAATACACTCGCGTATTTTAACCGCGAGGCGGGGTAGGCAGATGCACTTGCTAAGCTAAATGCTCACGGTGCTCAACGTATTGAACCAGTTACCGAGTTGCCAGGGGCGTGCATACCATATAGGCAAAAAGACACTGCCTACCTTAGTGTTTCGGTTACCGGACCTAATGATAGAGTTATTGCTAGATCCTTTTTTGTTGTACTCACGACATAGGCTAACGAAGGTCCTGTGTTTTGTGGGTGAGTAGATAGGCACCTATATTTCGTAAAGACAAGTTACCTATACATAGATGTCAATCCTTGGGGATTACTGCCTACCTTGTCATAAAAGCCAGTGCACGCCACTGCGAGTTGCATACACCTTTCAGTAGCCGGGTTACATCACTAGTTTTTGTTTCACCTTATAGTATGTTCACTAATTCGGCAAACGATTTGACACTTCGTATTATGTACGGATAATAGGTTTTTCGAAAACTAATACAACACACACATTCCCTTCATCCCATGATGAGTAGATAAAGCACTTGTGTTATGAAGGAATTCAGACAACGAAATATACTTAATACATTTTTTTTCTTTTAAATGCAGGCTTATATAAATAAATATTTCAATCATTCTTTAATTACATTGAATTATGAAATTACATCCCTATCGTTGAAAAACCGACAGCGTAATTTCCAAAAAGTTGTCACTGATCTGTCGATCGATGTGTTAAACCGTTCGTTGAATTAATAAAAAGGCTATAAAGTAATAAAAGAGACCTATTGGTACATATGTACCTATTATGAATAATTATTATAAATAATGTTGATGTTGTTTACAGTGATTTTTCCAAAGCGTTCGATCGCGTAGATCATTCGGTGCTGTTGTCAGAATTGTCTTTTATATTTTCCGATGACCTTCTTCTCTGGTGCAATTCCTATCTTTCTCTTCGAACATCAAAGGTTGTTGTCAATGGTTACACCTCTGCTGAATTCCCCAACACTTCTGGGGTACCTCTGGGATCCCATCTGGGTCCAATTTTATTTAACATATTTGTTAACGATATCTGTTGCTCATTTTTACATTCCAAAGCTTTCCTATATGCTGACGATCTTAAAATTTTGAGGCCCATAAGCACTGCAGAGGACTCTGCTCTGCTGCAAAATGATTTAGATCGCCTTTTTAAGTGGTGCAGCGATAATAGAATGCAGCTTAATGTGAAAAAATGTTTGGCAATTAGATTTACGCGAAATAAAATGGAGCCAAATTGCGGGAATTATTTCTTAGATGGGCATAAGCTTCAAGAAGTCGCTGAAATTCGTGACCTTGGAGTAACCATTGACAAAAAGCTGAAATTCAATAGTCACATTGATAAGCTTGCCAAAAAGTGCTTTAAGACTCTTGGTTTTATAATTAGACAAAGCAAGAATTTTACTAAACCATTCGCCAAAATTAATCTGTATAACGCTTTTGTTCGTTCCTCTTTGGAATATGCCTGCACGGTGTGGTGTCCCCAGTACAATGTTCACGTTGAGAGGCTTGAGAGGATCCAGAAGCGATTTCTGTGGCATCATGGTATCAATGCTTTCAAGTAAAAAATCTACCACATTATTCTGACCGACTTAAATATTTCAAAATGTCTTCCCTTAAGGACCGTCGCACTAAATCGGACATGATATTTCTTTATAAGTTGGTCAATTCATCGGTTGATTGTTCCTCCTTATTAAGCAAACTTAACTTCAATGTGCCCTACAATAATCCGCGATCTGGTAAATTTAAAACACTTAAAATTAGCGACTCTAAAACCAGATTGAAATCGTTTTCGTCACTAAACCGAATTAGTAAGACGTATAATTCTCTCTCTCTTTGCTGCGACTTAGACATTTTCAATGATTCCCTCGCAGCACTCAAGAGAAAATTAAAAATAAATTAAGACTGATTCACTACTGTTCCTAATTTTGTGTTGTTTGTATTGGTTATTGCGGTTATATTTATTTATTTGATTTTGTTAATATCATGTTCATTGTTTACTGCATAAAACGCAAGCACTAACTTGCTTCAACTGTTTGTTTTGTTTTTAAGTTTTTTTTTTTATTTTTGTATTTTTATGTACCTTTGTTACTACGTAAGATAGTGTGACTACTATTGTACCTGTTTGTGGGCTCTCAGTGGTAGCCTGTTATTAAGGCTGCACTTACGTACCTGTTTTTTTTTACTGTTATTTTATACATATGTTTTGTGTAAGACCATGTTGGTTATCCTTAATAAAATAAAAATAAAATAAATAAAGTTTTCATTACGTAGTTTTTCCAAGAGTAGCAAACATTTAAACTCTCGCGTTAATAATATCAGTAGTATTATCCATCAAAACAAGACTGGCTTGGCTTAAATTGGATGCCAAACATTTTGGTCACACGCCAAAAGATCCTTGTCGCATTGCATAAAAGTATCTTATGTGGTATTGAGCTTACTAGCTATTATGTTGGGTTTCCATTGACTGACAGTGAGATGTAGGTATATAGGTATAGGTAAAAAAAATAATAGATACGGACGATGGAGATGCGAGCCGATAAGGGCAGTGATGGCAGGCTCAGCGTTCCAAGAAAAGAGTTAAGACATATATAATAAATATATCTATATTTAAATATAAATGTACGCCTGCTGAGCGTCATAAAATCAAAATACATACATATTTGTACGCAAACGTATATTTTTTTTATACACGATGTTTTGTACCATTTTTTTCCTACTGACCATCTTGACACTTGTTTACCACAAATAAAATTTCTATTTCCATTGTCTTCAAAATATTCTTATACGTATTGCTTATGCTCTAATTCAGGTTTTTTTTTCTAGTAGTTATTCCATGTAGAAGAAACAAACTTTCGTATTTACATAATTACTATATAAGTAGTTTAAGCTCTACAGTGTTAATATTATTACTTAATTTAGTTTTCCCGGTCTCGTGGGACAAATTTTATATTGTTTATATCCTCACAAACCATGTCCGGACTATTAGGAACATATAGAAAGAACATACATCCAACTTTGTACAGTCGTTCGGAAGTTACGAGATAACATACATTTTCTACATTAATTTCGATTGTGTATGGCAGTGCCGATTCAGGGATAAAAATAAGTGTAAATGACAATGAAAATAGTAAGATTGCAAAAGGCCACCTTGTCATATATACTTAGAGCCACTTCTTCTAGGTAACCTTGTAACGAGATTTTTTTTTACTTATTACTCCGAGATAGTAGAGGCCAAAAACTTCATACTTACTATTATTAAGTTAGGTTATTAGAGAAATTCAAGGTCATCTAATATTGTATTGGCAAGCGCACAATATTATCCGGCTCATCACGCCGGGTGACCATGCTCTAGTGATTGTCTCTATGGTATTTTATTGAACCTATATTACCTAATGTGTGACGTCACAGTGTTAAAATGATAATATTATTTAGCCTAGTTCTCGGGACAGTCGACTCGCAACCGGAAACTGTGGTTGTCGTAGTTCATTGTCTACAATTCGTGTATCAATAATTTCTCTGTGTGTCTCTATTTTATAACCTACCTAGTGGACGCCCCGCGATTTCATTCGCATACTTTCAGTATTTCAGATATAAACTATAACACCCCCCTATTTAGTGACGCGTCCCGCAGGATAGGGATAAAAAGTAGCCTATATGTCCTTTCTGAGGCTCTAAACTATGTGTATACCAAAAAGGGGTTCCCCCTTTGCAAAACTTCAGATTTTTAGGTGTTGATGAATCAGTGAAGAATGAATGGAGGAATGTAGGTGATGAGCTTTTAAGCACTTGTTGGATGTGTCTGGGTGTTTTATTTATGGATGTATATATTTAAATGAAAAAAATAATTATATAAGTAAATATATCTCGTTGTCTGATTTCCATAATACAAGTGCTTTAGCTACTTAACATGGGATGAAGGCAATGTGTGTGTTGTTGTAAAAATATTTATTTATATTTATGAATCAGTCAGGTCTTCAGGCTGACCTGACAAACATTGTCTTGCACAAATACATTATTCACGACATTTTTTCCAATTAAAAAGAAGCCTATGTCCTTTCTCAGGTACTATCTGTATACCAAATTTAATTTAAATCAGTTTAGTATTTTGGAGTGAAAGTGATACAGACAGACAGAGTTATTGTGTATAACTTACCTTCTGGATGAAAGTTTATTGCATTAACACAGCCTCTATGTTTATTAAGAGTATGGAGTCTTTTCAGCCTGTACACGGCGTGCAAGGAACCGTAAAATTTTTGCTTAAAAACCACATCCGACATCCCCGATCTTCCTAATGGAAACATCAGATCCATTTCGCGTTTCATTAATTCTGAAAAACCAAAAAGAGATGATTGATTAGGTGTTTTCTAAAACGATCTATCTAACAAAGACAATTTGAAACCAAAGAAATTCAACTACTTTATTCTATGATTGTTCGGAGTCACTCTTTTGTTGAAGTATTTTTTTTAAAACTCCTCTTTGGTAGACTGACATTCCTTTAAAACTATGCAACAGATTTTGATGCGGTTTTCGATTGCCGTTACAGCTAGTATTCTATACAATAGCAATCAAACTACACCTTGATTACACAGACATGATTAGAGCAGGACAAACCTGACTATGTGTCTCCTTAATAGCATTTTTTGGCAGTGAAGAGAATGTATATCTGACTGTATCTGTGTTATAACTTCAAAGTAAAAAGAACTGATTTCAACCCGTAAAATATTAAGAATCTTGTGTTTTTCTCATGGTTGCCATTGTCTGAGCAGAAGTATTTTATTTGAAACTAGCTTTCAAAAAAATTATCTTCAAAATCGGTCCACCTCATTGAAAGTCATGAGATAATAAACATAAAAAACAAAATATAGGTGAATTGAGAAATTCCTCCTGTTTTGAAATTGGTCATAAAAGTAATTAAACAGATGTGCATAAATAATTAAACGTACCTCTATGAATGACATAAGAATGTTTTGGCCTTTCCTTGAGAAGCACATTAGGCCTCTTAGTTTTATCCCTATTATTACTATTTTCATCATCATCATCATCATATTCATCCCGGGAAATGCTGTCGTTGTCACTGTCCCCAGTGTCTCCGGAATGAAGCTGCGCCATCGAATCACTGAATGTGTCATTACTATTCTCACTGTTTGTATCACCAATGTGAAATCTAAAATATTGGAAAATTAAATTAATCATAATATTATACATGCAATGTTTTAGAAGAATAGCCTACTAGTTCTGTACATATTTTGTACCTACGTCGATTGGCGTAGGTACCACCCCCTGTCACATAGGGTTAAATATGCTTGATAAACTGTGGGCATGTGCAAAAGGCATGAAGTGTGTTTTATTGTATATTTTATAGTTATGTCATTGATGAGAATAGACTATTGACATGATTTTTTATTAAAAAAATTATGTGCCTGTACAAAGTTTCAATGGTCAGCTATATTGGTAAGCCTATTTAGATAATTATATTTCTTATGGCCATATATTTTTTAGGCTATTAGTAAAACTTGTTATGACTATGTCTATATTTGAATACCCAAATCTGTACTTACTCACTAATTATGGATTCAGCACTATCACTACTGAGGAGTGGAAAAATTGCTCCTTCTAGAGGTTCATCATCAGAATTATCCGTCTGTTGAGAAGTTGCTGTCGCTCCTCCATTCATCGAGACATCATCGGAATCTTTTGATGACATTGAAGCATCGTCAGAATCTTTTGATGAATCACTATCTGAATCCTGGCCTGGAGTTCTCCGTTTTCTGTAGTTCCTCTTGATGTTCAGCAAAAAGGTTTGAACATTACTTGTGGATGGACCAGAGATGACAACTTCATTTGATACTGTCTCCACGGCAGCTGGCACACGTCCATCACTGCTGGTACTTTCGGATTTGTCGCCACAGACACCACTGTCCACATTCTCATCTTTATTTGTGGCTGAAGCTATGGAAAACAATCCGTAGGCATAAGAAATTTGTGACAGTACGAAGTTTCTAAATTACTAGTTCAATAAGGTACTTACCAGTTTCATCTATACTATCCTGAGAGGTGCCATCGTTTAACTTTTGCTTCTTACTAACAAGCTTTGGACTCAGGGTACCGTCTTGAACTTCGTCGTCACTCGAATTATTATTATCGTCCATATTGTTTATAAGATCTGCAAACGTCTACAGAGTATTTGTATCGTTACGTAAACTGGAATCTGTGTGCTAATATTAAAGCCTAGATAAAGAAGAACAGTAACACTAGAAAATACCTACCTAACAAATCTACTTAACTTTGTGGAGAAGAAAAATTCACAGAAAATGGAAGTTTTGAATGAATGACACACTACACCTCAGACCAACATAACACACAACAATGACAAGTGAATGACATTGACAGCAAAACATAGGTTACGAACTGACATTACTGTCAAAATATTGGTAAATCATCAATCGTAAGGAGTATGCCGGCGCCACACATTTGAGCATAAAATTGGCTTTTTTGTAAAATGTGGTGTCCGTGTACCTATTGCATTCAAGGGTGAAATTGGCCTTTTTTAAACCTATAGCATCAGACTAAATACTGGCAGCAGCCTGCCGCAGATCTAAAATGACCACGCTGACAATGATGAAGATGGCAACAATTTAACAAGTTGAAAAAGCTAGAAGACAGTCAAGTCTCGAACGAGCGTAACATACATAGCATAATATACGCCAGGCCCATTTCTCGGAGGGGTGGGCAGATATGACAGACCGACATTTGTTACGATCCTGTTCATTTTAACAACCAGCCTTTTTAAAAAGCCGAAAGTCTTACGCATAAGCAGTCAAAGACTGTACGAGTATGACCGCACCAGCACTTCCTGTATGGGACCTAAGTCAGGCAACGATGTGCATTGCTGACTTTGTTACTTTCATTTCACTGTCGTCCCTAGTAAAACAGCGATGCACACCTTTTTCCGCTACTATGCCAGCCAGAGCGATTCCACTACGAGGGTGTAACAGACTTAGGCCCCAGGTCCCCATTGAGCCGGTTCAGTGGGGTCCCTATTTGTTTGTAGCTAGCCCTTTCGCCACAACAGGGGGGAAAACTTTTGCTGAAATATTGATGTCAATTGAACGACCTGTTTTTATCTTATTCCACCAAGAAAAATAATAATCCCGGACAATTCAATAAAAAATCTACATTAATTCTAAATTTGTAAAAATCTGAAATAAAAGATCGTCACCGTATCATCCAAACGTCAAAGTACTAGCAAAGTACAATACTTCTACCTACATATATCTGAATACTTAATTGCTCATTCCCATTCCATACGCAACTATTTAATAAATAATTTCTAGTCATCAGTAATAAATACTTACCAATTTAAAAGATTTTTTGGGTCACTAAAAAATTTCCCTTTTCCTGTATTTTTACACATAAAATTTTACTATTTTTTTTTTTTGTTACCTAAATTGTCCGGGATTCTCGTATTGATTAGTTTAGCGTCTAGGTAAGGTACAGCGTTCTATAATACAAACAAATCAAAAGAGACACTAGATTACTGCGTGCCATTTTATTAAAGGTTTTTTAATTAATTCTTCTTAAGGTCTTAAGGTTGTAAAAAAAAATAGATACAAGAAACATAAAACACCTTATAGTAAAACATTAAGTGAAAAATATTCCTTCTGATTCCAAAGGTTGGGTACTTCATAGCGTTTACAGCGAATAAATACTCAAATAAAACTACAATCCAATATAAATCGTTCAGGATAGGTCTATAGGGAATTAAATTCATACAAAACAATTGAAATAAACCGACATTTCCGGTAACCGCCACAAAATTATACTTATACGTTTAATATAATGTAGACCCTAATTTGTATTGGAATTATTATTCACCGTTTCAAAATGTAAACCATTACTATTGAGTCTCTCAACTATATTAGTTTCGTAGAAAGCCGCTCCGCTCGTTAGTACACCGCCCCTGAAACAGAAACACACATTTTGGGCGGTAGGTAACTGGTAAGGTAGGTACCCACAGTCAATAACTTCGTCGGAGCGTAATTAACGAGCGAAATGTATGGATGTGACGTTAATGCCAGTACAGGAAATACATACATATTATGTAGGTAGGTACGTCAGTGGTGTGCACTGGCTTTTACGACAAGGTAGGCAGTGAACCCCAAGGATTGACACCTATGTATAGGTAAATTGTCTTTACGAAATATAGGTAACCTATCTACTCACCCACGAATACACAGGACCTTCGTTAGCCTCTGTCGTGAGTACGACAAAAAAAGATCTAGCAATAACTCTATTATGCCAGAAAGCTACAATACAAAGGTAGGCAGTGTCTTTTTGCCTATATAGTGTGCACGCCACTGAGGTACATGAATAGACCATACAAAAATATCAATCTGTCAAAGATCGTTGAATACGAAAGATACTACTTTACTATGATTGTTTGTTGTCGCACTTGCTCTTTAGTTGATTTTTTTAAGGAAACTCATTGTTTCCAATGATGTGAATAATATTATAATCGATATAATGGAAAAACTGCCTATTGAGCATTTGTTAGTCAAGCTAACTTGGTGTCTGTTTAAGCAACTGTAATCTACTATATAAAAATAAGTCGGGTTTTCCTCCCTGACGCTATAACTTCAGAACGCACGAATCGATTTCCACGGTTTTGCATTCATTGGAAAGGTCTCAGGCTCCGTAAGGTTTATAGCAAAGAAAATTTAAGAAAAATTTCAACAGAAAAGCGGGAAAACGAAACGAAGCCATCTGGTGGCGAAACGGAGTTCGCCGGGTTTGCTAGTTTGTTATGTTTTCGAATAAGCTCTGTACCTTGGGATTTTAGAATCGTCCTGAATTATCGTGACAGCAGCCATGACAAATGCCAACGCAGTTATCGTGTACGGATCCGCACCAGACACCTGGAAATGCAAAATATATCTATAGTAATTAATGAGTTTTCAAATTCTTCATCCTTACCACCAATAGCAAATACTATCGGTATCGCCAATCGAATAATTTCTACTTATAATAAAGATGTGAATCCCACCTTCGTAGTCAGTGTTTTGTCAACCTTGTTTCCAGTTTCAGTAGATTCGGACCCCTTTCCGGTCAAAACAAACTCAAACTTCGTGCTCTCCATATTTCTCTTAGATGGTCCTTTGTGAGAAATGTAGCCCAAGGTAAAGAACCTGGGAAACTTCCATAGCAATGTCCTGAAGCAGGGCAAATTGCTGGCATAGTAGTAGAAAAAGAAAACGGGCACGAGGATCATTATGTGCAAAAACCACGGCATCGTTGTATAAATGTCGAATTTCACAGGTTTCTTCGCTTTCTCTTTTAACAGGTATCTCTCTGTCATATCAACTATGTCGTGGTCTGGTCCGGGGTATGGGAACCAACATTTTCCTTTATGTCTATGGAAGAAACCTCTGCAATTAAATAGAAAACGAGAATAAGTTGAGTGATTAAGGCCTCATTATCACGAATCAAGCGTCACTCGAGCACACACATTACTTGAGCAGAGGAGAGGAAAATTATAAGGAGCTTTTTATGGCATGGAAAAGATGCGAATGTTATACGAGTAATTCACCCTTCTACTAATTTACCGTTCTTAGCCACGGCCACTTGCATAGAAAAGAATAAGTCAAACCTTCTAGTACTTTCAGGCTGGGGATCATAGATATCTTCTGGGAATACAGATTTTTTAGCTTCATTGTACTCTCGGAAGTTCTTTAGTTCATGAACAAGCGACGCCCACGTGCCGTAGTGGACTAAAGTGTTGTCACATCCGGGAAAGTATGCTCTGCGCGGTATGTCCAACTGAGTGTAGCATTCCACAGAGTTGAGAGTTCCTTAAAAGAAAAGTAGGTAATCTTTAGCTAACACAATAGTTTTACACCGTAACCTACCCCAAAGTCATCCCACTATCGACAACAAAATTTAGAAAAGGACGTAGGTACCTATGCCATTTTTCTTCTTTTCATTCTTCTTCTGACAGTTTGTATTTTTTTTTATTTCCGTAGTCGCAAGGGCTGAGCTGGTCTGATGCCAGAGCAGTCCCAGAGGACAGGACGGCGTGGCCCCATCTTGTAAAGTCCCTTTTTACCACTGGGGTACCATAGGACTTAAGTAAGTATGTAAGTAGTAAATACACATCCGATCGGATAATATTCTGTCAAAATATTACCCGACTGTTTCGCAAAGCTCAGGAAGTGCATCGCTCCATCTGACCTCATTGTGACAGAACATCCCTCTCCCTATGACGTTTATTGAACGTAAATTGGGCAATTTTCAGGGCCCCTGTTTCTCTTAGTTATGACAGATAGAGCTAGTTGTATTAGGGGGACAAATGTCAACGAAATTACTAAATTCAAGCAGTCCGTATTGAAGGCGACAGTATTTTTTTTTATTGTTTGTCTACATGTTATAAAAGTGTCTGAAGTCTAAATAACTCACCCAAATAATAAAAAACGCACTAAAACATAACTGACACATGTCCCCCTGGATATCTACTAGCGACATCTAGATAAGAAACTTTTCGAGTTAGAAAATTCCCCAATGGACACCGAGTTGCGCCACCATAGCAATGAAATTAGTAAATGGTAGGTACTTATTAATGCCATTACTATACCTTTGAATTGCTTTTGCAGGTGCACAAAGCCCATGACCGCCGGTATGGATCCATATCCACAAGCTGTCACGATACGGACATTCGCTTCTTCTGCTGCCTCATGGTATTTTTTGTACATTTGTATCATAAACTGGAATGTTATTGTAGTGTATTAGCCTTACATTGATGTTGGTCTAAGTGATGAGTTCTGTCGTCTCGTGCTACCTACTACGCGGGATGCGGGAGTGTGACAGACGGCTGTCAACCGCCGCACGGTGAAGACGTAGTTGGTGAGCTAGCGAACCGATATTGGATTATTCAGGTATTTCTTATATTGGTATCTTAACTGGAAAGGATACTACAGTTATTATTTAATATAATCAATTGAAATTACAAGAAGTACCGCTTAGGTTTCCTACGTGATTTGAAGATTTTTTCCTCGACATCTTTTCATCGAATAAGTAATACTCGACTACGGTTTGTTAGGTACATTTGATTTTTCACCGAGTGTACTATTCGTTGATATTACTACAGGCCTTGTACATGTTGTCGGGCTTAGGAAAGCACCTTTAATCACCTACCTATTATTATTCTGAGCCACTATTGTCCCACTGCAGGGCAAAGGCCTCTCTCCCCTCCTTCCACGCCATGCGATCTTGGGCGGCGTTCCACCATCCTATGTCGTGAGACACAAGCTCATCACTCCAACGCTTTCTGGGGCGACCACATCGTCTCTTGCCATTTGCTGGTAGCCATTCGGTTGTAGTTTTTATTATATACATATACGCCTGCCTATCCCGCTTTGGGATTAAAAGGCGTGAAGTGTATTGATTGATAAACATAAAGAGAAAGACTGAGGGAATGCAAGTCTACTTGTGTTAGGTCGGTGTTTAATCAGTTAACTTACATGTAGTTCAGCCGTCATGTCGACGTAGTGAGTGCCGGTGTCGATGCAGGCCTTCACTACAGGTTCTCCCAGAGTAGAGTAGGGGCCAGTACAGTTCATGAGAACCTTGGCTGCACCAGCCATGGCTCGTAATGACGATTCATTGCTGACGTCAGCCACTATTACAGGAACATTTGTTGCTCTTGGTCCTGATGAAGTTCAGATAAGTAAATGCGCTTAGGTTTTCATAAGGTGAGTAGAAGCATTTTTTTATTAGGTCCAAAAATCGAGACAAAATACCTATGCCTATGATATTTAGATGTACCTTTCTGATTAAGATTCATATTTTTTTAATGAAACGCGCACAGACATTATAATTACTCAATATTGTTCACCGGGTATATAGGCGCGAATATAATCAAAGACGAGCTCGAGCTTACCTTTGTTATTTTACTCGACGTTTCGAAGCAGTTTCATGCGTCGTGGTCACGAGTGGGATCTCAAAACAAACACAAAGGTAAGCTCGAGTTTGTCTTTGATTATATTCGCGCCTATATACCCGGTGAAAAATATTCAGTTAAGATTCATAATGTTTACAATCCTTTAAGATCTAATAAAATTCACCTCCAAAAATCCTTTGCTAAAATAAAATGCAAATCATGTTGCTGAACAGACTTCCGCAGTATTGATGCGCCATCTAACGTGTAATAATAAATAAATAATTACATAATTTACTTACCTACAGGTAGTATTAGGTAGCTAAGTTGATGGGCTAGTCTTATAAAATAAAACATTATTCAACATTATTCAACCTTTTATCGAATCCTATTGTAACAGGGATAAGAAAGGGATGGGTATAGGGGACAATAGGGGACCTTTGTAGGTAGTAGGTATCTATTTACGAAATATTTCGAATGCTACCTATCTATTTACCTAGAACAAATAAATAACTATTAAATAGCAAATTAAAAAAGCCTCCGATTTTTAATGTTCGTGTCGTGCGGTTTAATCTGATGCCCCACTTTCAACCTCCATAACTTTTGAACAAATTACCTAATTTTCATTTAATAAACATGAATATACCTACGTATCGTGCTCTTTCACTTGATACCCCACTTAGACATATTTAATCATGTTACATTTTTCATTCCCACTTTTGATTGGGTGAACCGATTTCGATCAAACATAGCTAAGAACACGCTCTATCAAATCAGCTTTAAAAGAAAACAAACTTTATTGTGATAGCTTTATTCATTCGAGAGTAATGATGCTACAGACAGACACGCTGACACACATACAGATAGACACGTCAAACTTGTAACACACCTCTTTTTGCGTCCGGGGTTAAAAATAGTAATTCGTCTGCTGGTCAATATTACCTACTTTAACCGTCATTAATTGTCTAAGAACACAGCTAAGCTTGTACGCCGAGCGTATAAGTAGGTTTGTAATTAATTATGTTGTGCATTCTTACCTGCTTCGTTGATTTCCTTAACAAGATCGTTCAGCTTATCACTGGACCGGCCGGCGACACCCCAAGTGATATCAGAATAAGGGTGTTTATCACATAACTTCACAAGATTACCAACAATATATTTCCCAGTGAAACCTGTGGCACCGAAAACCACTATGTCCAACTTTGACATTGTATTTTTTTTCTCTCGTATTATTAAATGTGCGTTGTGTTGTAAAACACGTTGATGCGCGAGAACTGGTCTTGAATAATAACCACTTACTTAATAAGTTGGCGGCAACTCGGGCGCGCATTCGCGGACACGTGAAGTTTAACAGTTTGGAATTTGGAGTAGACTTGCCAGTTTATGGCAACTACTTAGCTCACACAGTTCAGTGTATTGTGGTTGCATAGGTACTCTTTTACTCATTGTTGTAAGTAGGTAGGTAGGTAGGTATAGGTAAAACTACGTCACATGCGGTGCGCTGGCGACGGCTGTGGAGGTGATGGTAGACGATATGACATTGACACTTCAATGGCAACATCGTACTTAAAGCTGTAGATACACAGTTATTAGGTAGGTAAGCTTTAGCAGGTCGAATTTTTGAACGGTGGTTTTTTTTTAATAAAACGTACTAGCTCGCTGACGCTGCCGACAATGTTGTTTTGCCATATTCAATTACAAGTGGTATAACATAATATGTAAATCCCGGGACGCTTCATACACGGTTCCCTGACCTCAAACTAATAACCTTGTTGATATTAAGACTGATAGTTTGTTTTTAATTACTTAAATATTTTTAAATACACTGTCAATACAGTACAGATATAATAGTATTTATGATATATAGATATAATATTAGACGGGAGTTGAACCCGCGATCGTCGTTCTAGAGGCAGTACTAATAGTCCATCCCGATGGGGGAAGTAAAAGAAATATAGAAGGGGGAGGAGGAAGTTGAAAAATAGACTTTGGCCGATTCTTAAAAAAAATCATTGACATTAGTCCAGCCTTTTCTCAGGAATTTGGTAATAAACACCTTAACACGATCGTTAATATTTAATACATTCTATTATAATTAGGTCTATTCTAGTGTGGAAAGAGATCACCTATGTCGTACCTACAATTAATTATTTTATTTTACTTAAGTAATTTGTAATATTGTCAAAGGGTTTTGTAATTTAATCCCTAATCCCAACAACCCCATAACTGTCACATCAGTTTGGATTCATAAGTAAGTGCACGCTGATGGGTATCGTAGTGTGGTACAACAAGAAGTCTACTTGTTGACATCTATGGCAGGGTTTCTAAAAGTGGGGTTCACGAACCCCTAGGGGTTCTAACCCTTTGGACGGTAGGGGGATCGCGGAAAGATTTACGTAATGGTGGCTGGTTTTCTGTCAAGAGTTTGCGATGCACATTGAAGCTTCAGGCAATCATAATTAAGATTAAAGCTGTTTAAAATTACGTCAATTTGGCTGATTCAATGTGCGACGAGAAACAAGCCAACCCATCCCATGGTTACACTTAACTATTTTTTTCCTTTTGATATTTTCTGTATTTGTTAACTCTATTTGAAATTAAAAACCATAATATTTTCTCGTACAGATACTTTATTTTATTTTATTTGAGGCATTATGCACATACCTCAGGAAATATAAAGTTTAGTTATAGGCTGTATTTTGAAAAAATCCTACGGGAACGGTAGTTGATGGAATAAATATTGAATGAAAAAATCTATACCGCGTAGGTAAGGTAGGGGCTTGAAATTAAACATGCATATTATATACGTTAAACATGCATAGTTAAATTTGCATTCAGTAAGGTACTCCTCCGGGTACTCCCGGGACCCGCCATGTTCGCGACACGGAGGTCATCGTGGGGGTTTAGTCGGTAAGAGTCCGACACTACCTCGTTCGCTGTCCCCATGGCGGCGGGGTGTCCATGAGGATTCCCCCACGTAAAAAAAAGGGCGTTGCAAAAATAACAATAATAGAATTTAAATAAATTCTAACATAGATTTTTAACATGCCTGTAAGTACATTATAAGTTTACCTACTGCATACTAAATATTATAGGTATATTAAATATTATATGACTATTATTCTCATAGATTTGTCGTTATGTCGCACCAGTGTGACAAGTAATTTTACCCACTTTTCATTGAACTCATCACAATCAGTCCATATTAGTGCTAGTACTGGTTGTAAGCATCCTTAACATTGTGCCAAAGCGATTCGGGGCTCTTCTCATCCAGCCACTACCAGCAGCAATCCTCCTAAGGTCCAGCGAGTTGCTTCAGTCCTACCTAGCTACATAGATTGGCTGCTATGTCACGCTTCGTGCGACCCTGCTTGTTTCAACAAATCGTAAGTATGTATCTTTTCTATGTGTCTTGTCACTTCTTTCTTGGAGCGCTGTCTTAGAGGGCTGGGCGTCCTGCACCTCTCTAAAACTCATCTGCTCTACCCGTTATTCGTGATCTGCGGCAGACGGAACCAGCTCATTACCATTTTAACGAGCTAATACCGCGAACTATGTCGACAACCTTCGTCCTCCAGGGAATGTACTCGTTCCGTACCATATCATCAGTGGGATACCAAGCATGGCCCATGTACAGCATGTACCCATATCGCATAATCATATTAGGGTAATGCAATAAAGTTATAGTATCGAAAATTTTAAGTTGGCTGAATGTTTTGAAAGCCTGTAAAAAAAGCCATCAATACTGAGTGATTGAAGCAGTGTTTGATTGCCAGTCGTAGTAAAAAAAAATTACGTAAATGTCAAAAAAAGCTCGGTGTGAGGAATGTTTGTTTTCTAGTTTTTGTGGGAATTTCATACTTCCGAAACTGATTTCCATAGTTATAATTTAATAATAAATTATTGCGCCACATTTGCTACTAGTCGATATTCTTTGGACGTGTAATTTTCTAAAAATACCCTTAAAAATAAAAAAACAAAATGTGATGTATGATGTTAGTAAACGGAAACTTACTGTGCTTATTTAGTTTTTCTGTTTGGTCCATTATATTCTTCATAGAAGTTTTAGCCGTATGGTAGTCTGCTTCCAGATAGAAAGACAATGAACAACATCTTAAAGCAACATAAATTTACAAACAAGTACAAAAGAAAATACAAGTACCTGAAGAAATTAGCCAAAAGTCTGATTGTCGTAAGTATCTACATTGGTATGTAGTTATGCCACTCTCCTTGATTTATTTCAAATTATTTTAATAAGGCTTATTTGTTTCTTTTTAGGAAAATGCTGCTCTCTGTGATGAAGTTGCCAGAATACAAGAAACAATTTTAATTGTAAAAGATGAAAGAAAGTTTTTGCTGCGAAAGCTTCTAGATTATGAAAATGAAATGGAACTACCTCAAGCAAATAGTAATAGAAACACTTCAACAAATTCAATTCCTAATGGTTCAGCTGGTAAATTGAAAAAGCGGCGAAGTCCCGACAGCTCACGGAATACCCCTGTATGACACTTATAGGTAGCATAATTATGTTATATACAATAGTTAAATATTATATTTCATACCTCCATAAAAACCATTCTGATGTTTTCCTAAACCTTTACAGTAAGCTGACAATAATGTTATAAAGCAATATTGACTTAATTTTAATCATTTTCACTTGGTTTCCAGAAGGCACACATTAGTGATAATCTGTATATAGCTGTCACTATTTCACAGGCAAATTAAGTTTTAATGAGTGTATTGGAAACTGAGTGTTTGTCATTAGGTAATCATTAAGCTAAATACTGCCCATAGATGTTTAAAGTGTTTGAGTCAATTTAAAAGTTAAATTTACAAAACATGAACTGATTAAATTGAAAGTATTGTAAATAAAAACTTCTTTTATTGTATTAAATCTATATAATTTGCCCACCAGAATACATTGGTGTATATTATCACCCTTTCTGACCCTGAGGTGCACCTGCCTAGTTTGCATAGGTAAAAAAGTACCGATGGAACACAGTGATGCATGCAGGTACACAATTCCCTCATTTAATTCCTTCAAAAAAGAAGTCTCTCAATATGGCCATACTTATATGCCTGTTTTTTATGTTTGTTTGCAGATAATAATGTCAAATATTATTATTTTTTTATAAATGCAATGATCAAGTGTTTGACCACCATCCTGCCTGATGTTAAGCAGCAATGTGGTCTACTATGGAGCACACTTGTTCAGTCATTCCACATCCTGGCAGTTTGCACTATGAAAGTAGACACAAACTGTTTGGTTTGCGTAAATGGTAAATCCAACTGGTATGGATGACATTTTGGTGTTCTCCTATTGTAAAAATGCGATGGGGGTATTAGATTATGCAACTCCATAGCACACTCTCCGGAATGCACCCAATAGAAGACAGATAGGATCGCAACCTTGTGGCGATGCTCTAGGATTTGTAGCCGAGCATCAAAAACAGCCTGTTGTCACCTATGAGCCTTCTAGCACGTCTTTCTGTTGCCTCCAGAGCCTCAAGCTGATATTTTGCTGATCCATCCCAAAGATCAGTTCCATACACGATGGAACTCGTGCTTGATGTTACAATACAATATTCCAGTGTGAAATACCGACGCACCTTCGAGAGGATGTCCAGCTTCTTGGCTGCGCGTTGGGCCGTAGCCTCAATATAGGAGCCAAAGTTGAGGTTGGGGGTTTGTGTCGTACCTAAAAGCTCCAGCCGATTGGCTATAGATTGGAGCCAGTGATGGGTTGCAGAAGTTCGCCTCGATCGCCTTAGCCAGGGACCAAAACGCTTTACTACCTGCAAGGTACGAAGCCAGTTTGGCGCCTATACGGCCAATATGATCGAAACGAGTCTAACCTTCTTGCAGGACTTGGTAGCTTTGTTGATAGCTCTCCAGAACAGAAGAAGACAGCACTCCAGGCCAAGTAGGTCTCATATTTGAGCGCCTCAGCGCGCGAGCATTGGGGCCCAAACCAGGGTTAAGCTCTAACGCCATGCGCTTACATCAGAATACAGTATTCCATTCCCTGATGCAGAACAAAGCCTCCGTGCATGCCGATAAATGATTTAACCAATTTTCTTTTTTCGTTTGAAAGATGTTCCCAAGGTAGTCATCCCATGATAACGTATACAGGGATTGATTATGGCAAACCCGATCAATCGAGAGGAATGTTAAATCTGATATGGGTGGCTAAGTAGTACCTACTGGTTGGGTTTCTTTATTCTTTAAAATTATCAGTTTACAGCGAGAAATACTTATAGCCTATGTCACCCAGGGATCATAATCATCATCAGCCGCATGGCGTCCACTACTGGACGAGGTCACCTCCCAGGGATAGTGTACTGCAACCTCTCAAAGATGAAAGAATGAATCAATTTGGTCTGATATTTTCACAGAGCCAGTTCAAATTAATCTTTCTGTTGTCTCTTTCACCTGTATTGGTTGGACTGCGCGCATTTACAGCATGTTTTGAAGTCAGTGAAACGCACGGGAGTTGGAGTCAGATGTGTGTAGGGTGCTTAATTAAGTCACGTAGGTTTGGAACACAGGGATGGTTAAGTCACAAACTGAGGCAGTCTATAACAGCAACTCTTCCAAACAATCTTATCAAATCTTAGCCAGCGCAGGGGGTTCATACATACAACTTAAAACTACTTAATAACTTGCTACTTAACTGGCTCGTGAGGACGAGTCAGTTAAGTAGCAAGTTATATAAGAACCGGAGGCGGTTCTTTCAGAAGTTCGTATTGATTCCAAAGCGATATGGAAAATTTCTCGCGTCCCCGAATAAGAGATTTCGTACTTCAAAGCTCCTAAAAAAATTCTCGGATTTGCGAAGTGGTGTTGCGATTGCCGTCTGAATGTTGACACGACCAGCAGTGGACATTTCCAAAGGCGGCTAATCACAAGATCGATCTAATCGCGCGTTACTACATCCAGGGAGATCCATCTCACCTTGTGTGACGCTCTGTGTTACCAACTGCTAGATTCCGAGCTAAACAGAACTCGCCGAAAAGTTATTTCAGAAACTCCATAACGGCCCATCTAGCGTTCGCTACCCATGTTATCGCAGCCCATCTTCGCATAAGTCATCCAACAAGAGGATGATATCCTCCATGCATATTTCCCCGAGTGATTTCCAGCTTGTTACACGCACGAGATTTGAAGAGCGCCTTGATGATTGGTTTGGTCATTCATGCATCTTGACTTATCAGTGATGTATTTCTTATAACCTTATAAAAATGAGCTGTTTGTGCTGTGTGTAAGGCCATTCCAGACCCATAGTACCTCCAAAGACCTATGGGAGTCTTTTTAAGTTAAATGGGACCATCATCTAATCACTTTGTTAGTTCCACAGGTTTTATAACATTATTTTATGTTTTTGTATAAACCTGTCGACTTCTACCCCAACACTATTGATTTTATGTTTACACATAATAGTGCACAAATGCCTCTGCATCAAATGTGTTTTTTTATACTAATACTATTAGTCAGTGGTGCCATTTAACTTAAAAAGACCCACAGTATCACCAGGGGTACAGTGGGTTTGAAATGTGTATGGCAGGCAATCTGTTACGATACAGTGTAATACAAAAAACTACATCCCATTAGTCAGTTCTTACAGATTCAGATTGGTTTCTGATGGGCTGTAGTGGCTTTGAATATCCATTTGACGACCCTTTTGCTTGTATTGGAAGAATTTTTTCCAAAGTAATGTTGATAATAAAATAAAACGAAAATAATATTAGCAAGGTGTTATAATTTAAATCTCGTCCGCTACCACAGTGGTCTTTTCTGATACATAGAGACCATCCAAGAACTTTCTAATATCCTTGTTCTTGACAGTGGTTGACTGTTGGATCAGGGCTGCTGACCTGGAGACATCTTCGACTGAGTTGCCTTCAATGATCAGCTCATCCTTCTGTTTTGGCGAGTTGACAACTGTGACGCCAGGTGCCATCTTTACTCGCCTAATGTATTTCTCTCCAAGGAAGTTACGGATTTCTATGATCGAGTTTCCTTCGGTGGTGACACAGTTGATGGGGAAATGGGCATATACAGCACGCATTTTGTACTGGAATCCCTTGGTGACACCTGTAAATTACAAAACAAATTAATTAATATAAAATACAATGTTTTGTATACCCAGTGTTATGTATAAGGAATGTGATATAAATAACAGAAACAGGTAAGAAATTCTATCACATAAATGTAAAGGAAAATTTTCCATGTCACAGGAGTAAACTGTTTTATTACATTATTTGTTACATCAACCTATCTTCAATATTTAGTTTGCATCTAAAACATCCTTAAACAAAATAGAATATTCAGGGACATTTGTTACTATTTACAATTTTTAGATCGAATTCTAGACGATTATAGATGAAAATTGAAGTTGTCTTACTAATAAATAATATATAAATACTTGTGAACAGTATTCTGTTCCTGTACATGATTGATTTTTTCTAGTTTAAAACTAAATTTAGGAAATGATGACCATTTTCTACAAATATCCACACCAAAATGTTATTTCCAAAGCTTATCCGAGAACAAAACAAAGTCTACAGGTAAGGTAGACAAGTAGTCTGGTTACATTTTGGTTATGGTCCACATTTTGAATGAAATAAACTATAAGTTGTACATGACTAAAGTTATAGTACTAAATAAATAAACTAATATTGAATATTGTTTTATATTGATGATTGTGATTTAGCAATAAATCTTAGTTTTATAATTCAATGGTTTATTGCTTGTGGGGTAGAGATTATTTACTATACCTACTTCGTTTTCAGTTAAATTCAAGAATTATCACAAACCAAATCCTGGCTTTGATGAGTATATACATGGATACTATCCTACATATAGAAAATGTCAGTTACTACAATAATAAGTACCCAAATGTTTCAGTACAAACTTGCACCTAACCTAATACAATGTTTATTTACTCACCCTTGATCATGTTTTCAACGTGAGAGCAAACCGTCCTCACGGCGGCTAATTCTTTCTTGGAGCCGAACCATTTCTCTACTTTCAGGAGCCTTGGGTTGACCATACGAATGTCCACAGCCAAATGTTTGAAGTTCCTCTTCAGAACTCCGCGAGGTCCCTTTACAGTGATCAGACGCGACTTAGCGTGTACTGTAAGCCCTTCAGGGATTTTAACCTTCTGGTTAGCAACGATTTGCTTCATGTTGAGGCCTAAAACGAATAGTAAATAGTTATAAACAGTCCAATTTTCTAACCTAGAAGAACACTTTGACACATCTGTTATTGTAGGAAGATTAACAGAAATATAGCCTCTAATATATAATTTTGGGTGTGGTATGACACTTGAACTATTTCAGAACTTAATTTAGGCACTTAATTCCAGGATTATTTTAGATTTTACTTCACGAAAACAAAATATCCTTACTTTCTTGACACAAGAGGCCGGAAAAAGAAGGCCAAATTTTAGTGTTGCCACTAATCAAATATATTGACACCTTCAAATATACGAATGGTCAAGCCAAAGACGTGTATGAAGGAGAACGCGGTTGAAAATCGTGTATCGTACAGTCAATGAGTCAAGTGCAGAAGTGTCGCTTCGGCATCCGTTGACTTTATACAATGTGGAATTATCGGAGTTGTTGGCGGCACAGATGGCGTTAGAAAAGAAAGCAATCGTTTGTTTGTTTTAAGAGTATATCTCTAAGGCTTGTAAGCTTTCGCTTAGTACTAATAAGCAAAACATAAACAAAAAAAAAACCGGTGATGCTAAATAATGACCTGAGAGTGAGAAGTACAGGAGAAGTCTCCTCTTTTATCATTTTTTTATTCCCGTGTAATGCTCCACGCAGTATTGAAATGTGATGGTCCACCCTCACGTTTTAATGAGACTTTGACACGACTGATGATTGACGACTTTATCGATAGTCTAAACCTATACTGTGTAAAATTATTCCGAGCAATGGTCTTAGAAATGTTGATGGACTTGTTCATTGAAACAATTTTATTATGGTGAGAATGCGAAAAAATTAAAAAAGATATTCCCGAGCCAAAAAAAATCTATTTTGTACGGAGAGCTCCTTCCTTCTCCGTTCCATCCTCATTGTTGCGGAGTCCTTTTACACTCTTTATATTAATATATACGAAAAATTGTATACTTGATTAATTGCAGATGGGCCGAAGCTCACATAAAGAAAAAGAATCTTCCTCGTGTTAATAAAACAAATCAACTTCGTTTTTCATATAAAAATTGTTATTAACATCATCATTTCGCGAAAGTAACTACTCTTATCAAGCAAGTAGAAATGGATTTAAAAGCAACAACAAAATAAACTTTTTTATAACAAAAGAAACAATACTTTGAGCTGTCAGGTAGCTGTCAAATAATTCCCCATTGTTTCGAAATTAAACCTTCTTAAATTATTAGGTATAATCTGTTTTAGACGTCGAGATTAATGTGGATGATGCCTAGGCAGAAATAAATGCGAAAAAACGTCACCCATACCAAATGGACATCCATAGTGCGAATCGCCAGGACGTGGAATGACTAGTCGGAGACTGTGTATCCTGCGCAGTATAGTCAGTATTATTATAATGAACAAATCATAATCAGGACATGGAAGACATATTGGGCATCCTTTCGTAAAGAATACGTACGCGTCTCACACACGTAAATTCACGTAACTATTTCTAGACATGCTCTTAATCATAAGTCTGCTTTGTACAGCTTTCCGCCAGTCTGGAGTCTTATAGTACAGGTTTAACTAGTTTAGGCTCCAGTCTTCGCATATAAAAGTATCTGTAATCTTTTCTGTGTCGTGTTTCAAATCGAGGAGTTTTCTTAAAAATAAACAAAAGACCGAGTCCGAAGACGAACACGATCATAGAATACCTAAAGTAGTTGCATCTCCTTCGTTTTCAACTATCTTTGACAGCTTGTTCCTTTTTAGAAAACTCTTCATTATTCTTGTTTTGTTATGTGAAGGAAACATTTTCTAGTATTCTTTTCTTACAAAGTTTGTTGTTATTATGAACACGGTCACAAAATAAAATATTACATTTTAGTAGGGCAGTAGGTGTGAGCAATGCACTATAAATCAATAATAAATAAACTGTACTAAATAGTTGAAGTATCACTGTTTGTTTACATAAATTACCTCAGTAAATTGAACAGATTATAGGAGAAGTTTAGTGCAGACTCAACGTGACTTCACGTGGAAGTCTAAAAAATATTTAATTATGGATATTTAAAAAAAGTCATAAGTGTTACGCTGCGGCCCTAGACAGTACTTAAAATTATGTAATATTAATACAAGAACAACATTGTAATTTCTAAAGTCCTTTAATGACTCTTATAACTATGATATCCACGAGCAAGATTCACAGAAAATGTTTTTTTTTCGATGACTCATTGGCATAACTATTCTTATGTCAGTCCGTTACATACAACAAAGATCGATCTGTCATTATTTTATTTGACAGCAAAAAAAAAAGTTTGCTTGGATAAATTTTTACATTGTCAATAAAAATAAACGGCACGCAAGTTGCCTTTTACGTTAATTTTCTTTTCTAATCAATAATTTTCTCAGTCATTAAAAAGGTCGTAAGTAATGTGATAATGGATTCATGTTTTATGTTCTTGGTAAGCAAAGAACATCTGGATCGGAGCAGCACAAACGTTTGATTAATTCACATAAACTATACCACAACTTGAACTACGATGGATATCCCTGTACAAATAGCTGTGAGACTGAAGCCTCCGAGCCTTGTGGATTCCACGCAATGTATTTTCAGCAACCCTGTCACACAAATTGTTATAACGGAAAGTGGACAAACGTTCCATGTCAACAGAGCTTTGCCCGTAGATTGCACACAGTCAAATTTATACAATTCTTTTATGATCCCGCAAATTAACTGCTTCCTAGATGGATGTGATACTTCTGTTGTGGTACTGGGTCAACCAAAAACAGGAAAAACTTACACATTGTTTGGACCAGGTAAGTTTATGACATACGTTTTCATTCCCATTCTGATCTGGGTTGAACCATGTTGATCTTGAATGGAAATCAAATGCATCAGCAGCCTTTCTTCCTGGCATTTTGTAGACAATAGGATCTGCAGATTTAGGTTTATCTGGCTATGTGCTACTTACTAACTTGTAATTGAAGGCATTATTGACATTCTTATCTTCTTATTCTGCTAAATGCAGCCCAAGGATCATGTGATTTTAAGGTTCTGTCCATAGATTACAGATTAGAAAGTACATAATATGTATTTTAAAAAATATTAACATGTCTTTGAAATTCTATAACTGCTTATCACATTGTTTCAGGTTTTGAATGTATTCACAGTGAGAGTGAACAAGGTGTAGTTCCAAGGTTCCTGGCAGATGTTTTCCACAAACTGAATCAGATGCCTGAGAGAGATTTTAATCTGCAAATGACATGGATTCAAGTTGCACAAAATAACATCATTGATGTGTTAGGAGCAGGCTTGGTGCGGTGCTATAACTTAGAGCAAGCTTTCCAGTACTTGCAGTTGGGATGGCGTCAAAGATGTGCGGGCAACAGCCACACAGTTTTTACAGTAAGCATGGAACAGAAGTGGGTTGGAACAAATGGTGTTCTGAACCATCGGCTTTCAACTGCTAGTTTCTGTGACCTTGCTGCTTACCCGGAACCAAGCTTGTTTTGTCTAGAAAATATTATCAAGGAACTGTTGGCTGGTAACCCTCCAAAACAGATAAATTATGACCAGTGCATATTGACTGCTATGTTAAAGGATTCATTTGGTGGCAGAGCCTTCACTTGGGTAATTGGATGTATTAGCACAGAACCAGAAGATTACCAAGATACTCTAAAAATACTCAATCTTTGCTTATGCTGTAGGGGAATAAAGAATTTCGTAACTGTCAATACTTTTGCAGACAATAATACACAGGTTTACAGTGACAAGCCGGTCCCGCAGGGAGTTGACAATAATAACTTTAATTTACAATTTGCTACATCACAATGGGTGAAACTAGTCTCAAATGCTGAAGAATTGTTTAACAAAATACTACAGGCAAAGGCATTAAATGATGCCGAGATAAACCAGGTCAGTGAGTGGCTCTTTCAAAAAGCAGAATGTGATGAATGTCTTAATCCTGAAATGGTGATGGATAACAAGGATGTTGTTCAGAAACAAGGGTTACCCAGAATTGCTGAAGATACTGAACCCAGTGAGCCCAGTGAGTCTGACTCTGAGGATAGTGAATCTGACAGTCAAATCTTCCAAGATAGACTGGACAAATTCTTTGAATGTTTCAAAGAGAAAAATGACCAATTATTTGCAGAGAGGTGTGAAGAGTATTTAAATCATATTGATTCTGATGACATCACAATATCTGAAACTAGCGGGTCTCAATCTTTGCCTGTTATGACGTCCCAGTCCATTTCTGGACGTAGGAGGACTATTCAACCGGGAGAAAATTTATCTGGTGCTGAAATTGATCTTCTGAGAAAAGTTGCAGCTAAAGCTATATCTCCCGAGTCACAGAAAATTTTATTAGAATCTAAGAAAAATGATGTTGATCCTGAGCCAAAACTTATTGAGAGGGAATTATTAAAAATGATAGATACTCCAAAGACTGATGAAATTTGTAAGAAGTATAAGGTGTTAATGGAGAAATACAGCCAGAAACAAATACTAGCTCGTAAATTATCAAAAGAGATATCTAGCAGCCAGTCACAGCTGAAAGAGTTGATCAATCTGTGTATATCAAAAGAAAGAACTATAGAAGAGATCTCGAAAACTATATGTCATAAGTCACAAAACAAACAATACTCGGAAAGGTTCATACGTAAGGGCCATTATTCAAAGACTAGAGCTGATATGACGGCTGCCCAGCTAAAGATGAAGGCTGATGAAAAGAATCTAAATATACTCCAGCAAATGAAACAAAGTCAACTAGTTGTTGAAAATTATGACACACATAATGAAAGTGAGGACTCAAGCGTTGTGGACGAAGACACTGCTAGAGAAATCCGTAAACTGGAGAACAGTATCAAATCCTATAAAAAGAGAATTGACCAAATAAAAAGACAGATAAAGAAAGATGAAAAACGCAAGAACACACTTGATGTCGAACTAGCAAAAGACAAAATGAAGTTAGATGAACTCTCAGAATCATCAATGGATGTAAAAAGCAAAAAGGTCAACTCTATAAAACATTTCACTAACAGAATCACTCAGCTAGATACCATATTAAAGGAAAAGACCAATGATTTAGAAAACTTAGGGTTGTCTAAAGAAAATGAGCTGATGTTGAGGAAAGAAATAAAGAATTTGAGGAAAACTAGGGAGTGCCTTCATGAGCAAAGATGTAGTCTAGGACATAAGAGAAAAGTTTATAAATCACTTTCTGATTCTGAGGTAAGAATCAATCCGAGTTACTGTTGATAACTTCTCTATCAAACATTCCTTTCTTTAGATTTTGTATGAAATGTGATCTGAACATTATTTATTTCTCTATTGAACCTTCAGAGAGCAAATGTCAAGCAATTTAGCATCTGACAGTAATTAATAATCTTAAAACTTGTTTATTATTAATTATTCTTTGTTTTACATTTTAAACCACATTGCCTATCAAAGTTACATTTGGGCCTATTATTTAATTTCTTTACAATGTACAAAAAATTCCAGGAACGCAAACTGCTTGAATGCGAAGAAGCAATAGAGGCTATAGACACTGCAATAGAATATAAAAACAATTTGATCTGTGGCCGGTCACCGTCTGCCTCCCTCTCCGACTCTTACGACCAGAAGGACTCCAGGTCCCGCGGGGAGCAGATGTTGATGGCGCGACTCGACAAACTGTCGCATGACGAGATGAAGACCCTGCTGTATAGATACTTCCAGAAGGTAATAGACAGAGTTTACAATTTTAAAATATACAAAATATTTATTTGAAGAAATGGTTGATATTGATAATAATGTTCTTGCTATTGGTTTTTAACTTCGAAACTTTGCAGTAATTTCATAATGTGGTAGTTTAGACTACAAACAAAAACATACATATTGATTAGTATAGTAATAGATTGGACAATAGAAGTATGTCGTGCAATGTCAGGTGGTAGACCTGCGCGGCGCGTGCGCAGCGCTGGAGGCGGCGGCGGCGGCGGCGGCGGGCGAGGCGGCGGCGTGGCGCGCGCGCGCCCATCGCGCTAGGAACGCTATCGCCTCTAGGTACGTTTATTCTAACTATTTTGTAAATTTGTGTGCGAGAAAGAACGTACCTACCATAATATTTTTACCTAATGCATACGTAGTAAAATGTATAGTATTATGTTGGTGTATATCTATTTGTAACTTATTCACGGAAAACTAGTGAACATGCAATTTTACCCTGTAGTTCGACCGGGAACAGATTACAATAGAGTTTTTGACACAGTCGATTTACCATAGTGTGATGTACGAACAGGCAGCAGGCGTACGGGCGGTGCGCGCTGCCGGCGGCGGGGTCGGCGGGGGCGGCGGGGTGCGCGGGGTGGGCGGGGGCCGACACAGACTCCGGGGACGACGCGGCGCGCCTCGCCGCACGGCTGCGACACCTCGCTCTCACCAACCGGGTATGTTTAAACCTACTGATACACATGCTATTTACGGGCGTTATTTTGGTGCGAGTTCTTATTATGAGTCTAATGGGAGGATTTCTGACAGGTGGCTTATTACAGTTCTAAGAAATGTCAATAGATGGCACTACCTAGACAGTGTTGTCATTTCATGTTTTTATTTTTTGTTGACAATTCTAAAATGAGTTTCTCCTTAATATCATGTCTGATAAGCGCCACCTGTGAGATATTTTGGAACTTCTTTTGACATATTTGAATCTATCAGAAAACATGAAATACTAGTGGACGCCCCGCGATTTCATTCGCGTAATTTCAGTTCTTCATACAAACTATAACGCCCTCTATATAGCGACGCGACCAACAGGATCGGGTAAAAAGTATCCTATGTCCGTCTCCCGGTTCTAAGCTACCTCCCCACCAATTTTCAACCAAATCGGTTCAGCTGTTCTTGAGTTA
>SJJU01006359.1:0-22904 GCA_012932125.1 Conopomorpha cramerella
CTCATCACCTAAGTACTTGTCGGCGGTGGGAATCGAACCCCCGACCCTACGGAGCAGAGGCAGACATGCTGACCATTACACCAACGGGCCCGTCGATAAATGTATATCTTTGATTCTTCTGTAGATGTAGATGGTTATTCGAAGGTGATTTATAATATAATTTCGTTCTCTACATTAATAAATGTTCTATTACGAAGGAGCTGTCGACAGCACGTGCAGCGGTATCAACTGTATTCTTAGAAATACCTGAATAAGGATCCGTTCGGTAATAGCGACATTTGGCATTTCGGGATGCAGGATAGGCCTTAAGGTTAGTATGTGAGACAACCCAACGTGAAAAACACCCTACAATGTTTGATCTAAGTCATTAATACAGTGTGTGTTACATATTAGCCGTAGAACCGATGACCGTTCTCGAGTAGAGACCGCGTCTCGGCAAACGGAGTGTAGGACGCCCTCAGGCAAGATGGACTAATGATCTACGCAAGATGGCTGGCAGAAGCTGGATGCGAGAAGCCGAAAACAGATCACAGCCAGTGCAATTGGAGAGGCCTATGTCCAGCAGTGGACAAGTAGGTATGTATTTAAAATTTGGATCCTTTTGATGTTTCTATAGACAAATAGTATCTTGTCTAGTGTCACCTTGTCTATTGTTAATGTACTATGCTATATGCTCTCTCTTCTTTGTAACACGCATCCGGTGTACTCACGTTGTAAATCTTCAAGCTTTGAATAATTGAATATACAGTGAAATATCTTTCAAATCCTCGTTAAATTCATCAGTGTGCAGGGACAACAAGGCTATTGAAATTGTATTGGATTCCTACACAATACGATTGAATGTTAGGTTCCGCTCTAATAACTACAATGTGTTTTGCACCTACTGCCGAACCTACGATTTTGTAGGAAAATACTAAATGAGTTAAATTAGTTTAGTACGTAGTAAGTTTATTTGAGAAAAACATGAATTTTGGATTTATGGTTCTAAAACTTGGTAGAAACTGCGCGAATATAATTGCAGGGCGTCCACTAGTAATAAATATCAATCTACATCTAGCCAATAGAGATAGGCATCACACATCAGCATCTCAGATACAAGAAACTTTGGATTTATTACACCTTAGGCCGCTTTGGGCCATAGTATAACAATACTTTAACAATTTTTGCATAATCACTACAAAGTAGCTTCCCGCTGTCTGTTCCTATGTGTGCTTAGATCATTTAAACTTTGCAAAGGATTTTGATGGGTTATTTTCTGCGGAATTAAAGAGAAAGGTTTACATGTACAATACGTGAATAATTTTGAAAGATTTTTATTTGTGATATGCATCATTGCACCCGTGCGAAGCTGGAGCGGGTCGCTTGTTGTAAAATAAAAAATACACACACACACACACACACACATACGCGAGAGATATACAGCTAGTATTTAAAAAAATCAGCATAAAGAAAAATAACGACGGAATGTATCATAATTACCAATTGGATATTGTCTATGTTAAGCGAGTAGACACTTAACAAGTAGATACGTTATCTCGGGCACTCACTTTGTTAGTATTTTTAACAGTATGAAATTCCTATGGTAAAACACAGTTTCACGGCACACTTTCTCTAATCACCTATTGGCGAGCACACAGCTCGGCGGCCGGTCGGTATGTGAATCGACACACCGCTACTCTCATACCGAGAAACCGATTCGCTAACACGAAAACTAAGAATAGCCTCCGTAGTCCAGTGGACAAGCATAAACAGTGGCCTGATCATTTAGTTCTGCTTGTTGGTTGTAGTCCGCTTGCAACCTTTATTTATAACTAGCTGACCCGGCAAACGTTGTTTTACCAATATACTTTATAGCCTATATGTTATTCTAGTTTATAAGCTACAATACTGCCAAGTTTCATCAAAATCAGTCCAATACTTTTTGCGTTAAAGAATGACAAACATCCATTCATCCATCCAAAGCTTTCGCATTTATAATATTAGTAGGAAGTAGGATACTGCAGAGCCTAGCAAGGGCTAAAAACGGTTTTAGGAAGTAGTGAAAAAATAACTGAGTAGGTACAACTTTTTTACTACCAATATCATCTAACAAACTTATTTTGCATGTTTAGCTAATATTGCCTACTTATTTATATTGAAAAATGTAAACTAATAATGAAATAAATTATTATTATAAAAATAATATTCGAATTATTATATACGGGCCAGGCCCTAAACTAATTGACTTGTACCCTTTATCCCTAAGGTGGATATTCGGAAACGTGTGTCCTTCTATCCACCCTGTATCAGCTCAGCCCTAAAGCACTTTGTCGTTCTATCGAAGGCAGGAATGGAACCTGGAACCGGATTTTGCCGCACGTAGTTTATCTATAGAATAAATTAATGAACGTCGATTTTTCAAAGCTATTAATTATTCCGCCTTCATCGTTCTGAGGCAGCTCAGCCAGATAAAACATAAATGCAAACCTGCCCTTGTAGGACAAATTCTTGCTCAAAACTTACGTACGAATTTGGTCATAACTAAAGGGAAATTTTTAGAAAGCAAAGACCGAATTCTATTTTTCATCCTCATATCGTGTGCACACGAAATTTTTAACCCAATATCGCACAGATGAATTCTTTCTCTTTAATTGGTTCTGACTTTTATTACCAAGTAATAGAGTTTAAAATAACTTGTCAGGAACAATCTTTCTTAGCAATAAGACAAATTATCCTCAAACGACGATTATTGTTTCTGAATCCATCTCATGAACTCCTCTAACATTCTTAATCGAAAGAGAGAGCACACTTCACAAGAATAATTTTAAGTTTTAGTGAATCTGCTTAGGATTATTGCACCTTTTGTAATGTACAATAGAGTCAATTTTGCAATGATCCTAATCAAAATACACTATAATTGTCAGTCAATACATAACGCGCGGCAAAATATGTGTCTAGGACACAATGCGAGGCCAATTGACATATCTTATAACTATAACAATAATATGATCATAAACAAATTATACCTGTAGATGTTAAACATTTATTTTATACACAATATGTACATATAGATCAATTTCATTCTTACTTACATCAAATTATCTTAGCATAAAAGAAATTAGTATTATTTAATCATAAAACTTAATAATTCAGCTACATGGATACACAATACTTAAATTCAAATATTATGCCCTAATCTTTGCAAGTATTCCATGAACAATTTATTTCTCTCCCTCTGTATTTCGTTGGAATCTTCGACAATTTTTATCAATTTGTCGAGTTTGGCTTCAACAGCTTTATGTCGGTCCCTCATCTCCGCTGTAACTTTCTTAAATGTGGTATACCTTTTCTTGGTGACCCTTTTTGTTGTTTCTTCCGCACTGTCAACGTTTTCACCGCTTACACTAGGCCCAGGTGTAGAGTGCAGTGTCAAGAGGGCTTTAGCGACACTTTCGCTGGTGTCTTGAATTTTCTGCTGTATCTCTGGATGGTAGACTCCATTACTACAATAGATATCTTCGAAAATATCAAAGTATGGCCACTTAATTGTCGATACACCATCTCTATTTTTCTTCCTGAGTATTCTTAAATAACTTGATTTTAAGTTACGGAATTTTCTATCACAGCTCTCGTGACTGCGACCAACAGCGTTTGCAATGTCGAGCCATATATTTTTCTTTCTGATTCTAGGGTTTTTGAAGCGTTCCGCATTCTGCAAATACGCATTTAGCAGTAACATGACACTGCGGTCTTCCCAATGGTCCTCACCATCTTCTGCCACTTCCGTTTCTATGTCTTCAGTTTGGTTCAATTGCATATACTCTACGTCAGTTTCAATAAACTCAATTCCATGAGCTGAAAATAAAAATAGGAAATGAGTTTCTGAAATATAGCAAATAGCTAAAGGAATATTGAACATGCAGAGGAAGTGTTGAATACACAGGACAGAATGTGTGGCTGCAAACATAATCTACATTGTTATCTAATTGAACCCAATTTATATCAAGACTGGTATACCGAAGTACGTAAGTACATACCTACCCACATGTAATTGGTAGGTACTTATAGTTGGGTGGGAAAGAGACCAATTTATCAATTGAGTGTGGTTGCTCCAGTCTAGCTTAGAGATAAAAAGGTAATTGATAGCCAATGGTTTAGAAACTAAGTGAACTATAGTGGTTATTTACTTTGTAGGATTTATAAATTTTTAGATATAGGCAAGCTCTGCACAGTTCATATCAAATTATCACAAATGTGACGTAGGAATGGCGTACAGCGAATTATCACTACATCAAATACTAATAACTTAATTACCACTCATTTTGCACTAAATTTTGTGATATTTAGTGAGCAAACATATTTTATATCTTGTAAAATAAATACGAAATTGCGTCAGTCAGCACTCAGCGATTGCTGGAAATCAAAATGGCGTTGCTACACATCGAAACAGCGCTTGATAACCCAACCAATTTAAATATCACTGAACAATGATCTTAAAAATTAAAATTGTACTTACCAATTCCGTCCGCGCAACATAAATAATACACCCATTCACATATAGAAAGAGCACTCTTTCTTGTTCTAAATGAGTAGAAATATTCACTACACTTCACTCATAAATACGCAGAATGAGATTAGCACTTTAACAACTCTTTAACGCGGCAGGTTAATATCATATGACAGAGGTGATAAGAGATGCCATGCATTGTGATAACAGTTAACACAATCCCGAAATATTATACGCATTGCGTACATTTGTAATAAGGAAGAAATATGCTTTATTATACATTACATAGGTATTCGTTATACGAACAGGATACATTTAAAAATGCTAAATAACTTCCTTGAAACACCTCATCACACATTGACCATGAAACACTTTTAATGTTTTTTAGAAGTCTTTATCTCGAATCTTATTGTATTTTATATACTATGATGCATTATTTGAATGACTTAACAAAATAAGTACATTCAGAAATCAATAAAAATCTAACCTGTCTCCGATTCGGGAATGGGTTTGTAAGTCCCAATATGTTCGTTGTCGTCTTCTTTCACCTGCGCACCATCAATGGCGAGGTGGTTCTTCCTGGACTCCGACATCGTGTCCACTTGCAAAACCGGTTCCAATTTACCAAGAAAGGCTTTCTCTTTCTCTAATTACAAAACAGCACTCGATAATTTTTGCTCGCGCTTACACCACGGAGAAAGGAAGCTATAGAATGAGTAGTGAAGATGAGTGACTGGTGATTGTATGAACGAAGGTTAATTGAATGAGTAGTGAGCAATTAACTGTTAATCTGATATCAATATGTCAAATCTGTCAGTTTAAACAGCTGTTCGCTTGATGTTTCCACGAAATTTTTCGCGAAATTTTCTGCAACAATTTGTATTGCAATAATGTATCTATTTATTTTATTTTAAAAGTACTTATAGTCTAATTTAATGTAGATGCCAAGACGGGGTTAATGTTAGCGAATAATACATGTAAAGAGAGAATGTATACTGAGCAGAGGAAAGTTGAGGAAAGACGGAACTAAAGTATCATATTTCATTGGAGGCATTCATTTGAATGCTCAGATTATCCAGAATTTTAAATAATGTGCACAATCCCACCGCCTCCACCACCGCCCACTGCTGCACTATGTACCTCAACTACAGAGTCAACCGATAAAACACCACCTATCAGCTTTCCTCAAAACATCGACGTCTGTTGCTGGGCTGCTGACAATCCTGAATTACAAGACGCATGTATGAAGAGTAGAATATGCTACAATGAAGCCCCATTTAAATATAAGCATAAACATTTCGACTCTATCTTACAAGAAGGACCAACATGTGGACTTGTTGCATCATCAATGCTCATTGGAGGTAAAGTTGCACCATCAGAAATACTCGAAATAGCTAGAAAAGCTGCATATACTAACAATGGAGAAATGTTCAGTTGTAAAAATATGGTGAAACTCATTGAGAAGTTGTTTGATATGGCAGGGATTGGCAACTGTGACATCATATTAGAAAATGGCCATCTATACAGTACTGAAATAATTGAGAGAATACTGAATGGAGCTGTGTTGCTTGTTCCGTATCCTTTTAAAAAAATGACACCTGCATACATTACATTTCAAAACTCTCGACATCAGAAGCATAAGGTTGGATCTGTAATTTTGTTACTTTACGTTAGAGTGTTAAGAAAATTGTTTTAATAATCCGTTAAGACTGGCATAAACTAAAAAGAAAAGAGTGAACCTATCAGTTCCATTTCTTAGATAGTTTAACAAGGTACAGTTCCATATTAAATGTTTTATTGGAAACAAGTGATTTACAGTGTAAATTCAGATCCGACCTTATGCTTCTGACGTTGAGAACTGTTACCCAGAGGGGGAACACAGAGATTGCGCATATTTTTTTCTTTAATATATGCTCTCCAATTTTGAGCACTTTATTCCATCTTCTGTCAGGACTTCACTCCTATGTGGCCTATGTGTGTGTGGCTATCTGGTGTGGCCTATGTGTGTGTGGCTATCTGGTGTGGCCTCTTACATCACCCATGTAAATTTCTTTTAATAATTGACATCATTGATCTTCCCCACATGCCAAATACACGTAAGCATTACTTACTAAATCTTGGTCACTACAGCATCTCTCTCACTATTCCTAATTCAGTAAAATCTCCAAAGCTAAAAAAAATATCAATAAGTAGTCACTGCTCCAATATTAGTTATACCTATAAAACTAGTGTTGAATTCTAACTAATTTTAGTGTTGAACCTACCCCAAAATCAATCACTACCAAAGAAGTTATATCAACACACTTTTTTTATTCAACTATTATCACCAGACAATAGTACCTAAATATTGTCTTCTTGAATGTTTTTAAAAAACACATTGCAATTAAGTTAAATGTTAACAATGTATTTACAAGAAAGTAAATTTCTGTAAGATCTACCTACTTCAAGAACTTATCCTATACACAGAATACAGATATGATGCAGACTTCAACCACACACCCTGCCTGAAAAATGGTCACAAAGCCCACTGGTCCCTTGTGTGTGGAATACTGATAGAAAAAGATCCTGAGGGTTCATTAACATCAGCCCCACACAATGTGAATGTATTGTGCAAACATGGAAAATCAAAATACTTGGCTGTGTGGAACTTAAAAGATTTGGGTATGATTTTAAATGTAATTCAGCACTTTTTCGTTTACACTTGGGTGACTATGTGGCTGGAGACCTCCTGGTTGAGCTCAGGAATGTCTCTGTATGGCTGCTAAGTTATACCCGTATATTCCCCAAAGGGGTTACAACACAGATATACTATTGATGTTATAGCAGTCAAGAAATGGTGTAGAAGTCTTGTAGTTGTAGTTCCCATAGAAGTGCCAGTAAAAAAGTGATATGCCAGAACCATATGTCATCGATACCTTCTCTTCAGTGGCTGTACTCTTCCTCCGCATACTTTAAACCCCACTGTGTTGTTGAGGATGAAGTTTGACTCATCTTGCGCCTTTGAAAGCAAGCCCAGAATAGTATGCAAAAAGTTTGTCCGTTTCATATTAATCGCATCGTTTTTAATGACGTAAGATCAATCACGCCACAGCACCGCGAGATGCAATTGGTGGATGTTGTATAAAAGTAAAGGACAGACACAAAACAACTGATTGTTTCCTTATTATTTTCATCCCAACTGAACCATTCATTAGAGGCCCGAATCTCACCCACCCTTTAAAGTACCTTGTCATATTTAGGTGTATTAAAGGCTCTACGTAGCCTTTCAGCTATCACAGATACGTTCCTACCAGTTGCGTGCACAGCATGTAGGCAAAAAGACACTGCCTACCTTAGTATACAGCAATAGGCTACCTGACCTAATAATATAGTTGTTGCTAGATCCTTTTTTGTTGTAGTCACGACATAGGCTGACGAAAGTCCTGTGTTTTGTAGGTACCGACATATATATCTACTCACTGAATATTTCGTTAAGGTAAGTTACCTATACATAGGTGTCAATCCGTGGGGATTACTGCCTACCTTGTCCTAAAATTCAGTGCACGCCAATGGTTCCTACGTATATAATTATGTTTTCTCTAATTACAGAAATGAGTAACAGAAACCTGCACGAGTTCTCCCCACGCCGAGGAGAGCAGATGTCCATGTACGTCATACCTGAAGGTGGGGTTGGTGGGGAAAATGGACTTAAAAATCAATTTATTATTATTGAAGGACTGAAATGAGGTGCTATTTTTTAATGAAGTATATCTAATTGTCTGTAGTATTAAGTGTCAATTTGTATGGTAATTTATTTATCTATTTACGTACTTACCGTAAGCATATAAGCACACCAATATTGAGGAGTCAAGTTAAAATTAGAACTTATTGCTACAGTCCGATAGCGATAGTTTGCCCGTGGAAAAAAGGTTTAGACAATCGAGTCTCGGTTTGGTCTATATTATTACAATAAAAAAACACCTAATTCAAAACGGAGAAGGAACGAGAAAAATCACCATTAAATATTTCACGCACCAATAGGTCTTTGTCGGACGGCAGGTACATTGTATTGTGAAAATATAAATAAATCAGATCACGCTTATCGGAAACCGACAACCATATAATAAAGAAATTACCTACATACATACATACCATTGACTCGGGTTAGGTACTTTGTGCAGAATATTTTCGAACCCAGTCTTAATTCTTAGAGTTCTTAATAAAGAAGGAGTGTACTAAATAAAAAACAGGAGCTGCTGTAAATTAGGCAAAGAATAGACATTTCTGAATCGGATCAAAGCTATCCCGTGGATCAAAGTAGCCCCAAGTTATAGTACACAAATTGACGTCCATAACCCATAAAATGGGGTGGACAGAAACATTGGAAAAAATGTCTTAGGGTTTAGAAGGAATCCTCAAATCTTACAGACATTTGATCTGTTGTCTGTCTGTTGGTATAACCGTACGACTAGCCCATTGCCCTGTAAGTCCTTTCATAGCATAAGGGTTGTGACGAAAGAATTGAGAGGTTAATGACAAATATTGTAAACCTTATGTCTTCCAATACATGGCATAATATACGACTTACACTTACGAACAGAAATGGATTGTACAATCTTTAAAAAAAATGTTTTTGTATACAGTGTCTATAATAGTTGAGTCAGAGTTGCGGCTGCACCTCATTAATACAGGTTGTTCCGCAACCAATAGATGGGTGCAGTCCCTTCCACATAGCTCGTCTTACCTAAACTATATTTAATTTACTCTGTTCACTTGAACTACTGCTATGTACATACAATAAATAAATTTATTATTATTATTACTAATACTAAGCCATTTATTTTGGAAAATTGTAAAAAGCGTTTCTGACCGATGCCGTCCGCTCGGTAGAAACATGCCCCGTCTTTTTTGCCATGTATTGGAAGATATTAAAGTTTACATATTTGTTAACTTTTTATTACTTACTTTCGTTGCATCTCCGCAGATGAGCTATACTTTACAGCTAAGTTAATCACGGGGCACGCTTAACTGTTCTTTGATAATGTAAATTGAAGTAACACTCGTGGCTGAAATCCCCAAAGAGGTGTGGACAGAAAGTTAGGCACAAGCCTTTCAGCTTAAATTGAAGTACTATATTTGTACTTGTACTATGTACTTTTAATATATTTTCTTTTTTGTATGGTCATATAATGCCCATAGGTAGTACCTATATTTTTGTATAATGTGCAATATTAAATGTTTCCCTGAACTGAAAATTAACAGACTGACATTAATTGTAAAGACAATACGACCTAGTGTGTATATTACTTTGTTATGTAATTATTGTTTTTTTTTTTTCACCTACAGGAATGTTAAAAATAAAAAAACTAACCAGATATATTTTTTGTAATTTTATTTGTACAATAAATACAAATGATACTTTAAATGGTAAGTATAGCATTAAAATAATAAATCTCACCGCTTCACTTTATATAAACAAACGTTTTCTTTTTAGACAAATTAATATAATCAGCAAATTCATTAAATGTAATTTGCAGTGATTGCACTGCTACCATTTATATTTATTCGGAAACATATAGAAAAGTTAATTCATGGTACCAATATGACAGTTAAGTCTTATTGCAACAGGTTTTATTATCGTGTGAAAAGACCTATCAAATTGGTCTTAGGAATTAGAAACTCAATAATATTAGGTACAAGGTTTTGAACTTGGTACTGACATATGTTTCTTATAAAAAGAAAATTCTTGCGTTCCTACAGTGCGACTCTTTACTTGGGAAGTCAGTAGATTAAGCGACACACTGAGATATATGTATTTAAAATTTGTCAAGTTACCAAGGTATTTTTACAACAAGAGTCAAAATCTAAAGATTGACGTGTTAAGATCAATCAATGAATCAATCATTATGCATGTCGCTACAGGAAGGTTGTCAATATTATTTTTTATCTGTCACAATATAACAACCACTCCTCATTATTTCAGTGACACAGGAACATTCATTGTTAGGCTCAGACCAGACACAACTAGACTTGCAAGCCGCTTACCACCCACAGTCTTTCTCTTTCTAAGCAATATGTTTGGAAGTTGGATGTACTTCTGGATCCAAACTGTCATTTTGGTAGTAAAAGTGACAGTTTGGATCCTTCTGGATAGAAGCACATACAATACCCTGCTACGTCGTAAGGGACTTAAGAAACATATCTCTTGCTCTTTCACTCGTGCATGTTTATCATATCGTTGTTTCGTTTTATTCTAAACGTCAGTTTCGAATTGCAAGTCTAGTTTTTTTTTTGTCTGAGTTGTTAGGTAACGACACCCCTGGGACAAAGTTAAACTGGATCCGTCGCGTACGTTAGATCAACGACACCCCCGAAGGCCAATATATAATGGTTTTATCACATACGACACTGGTTTGACACGCTAGGTTGATAACACTACGTCCTCAATGAACGAATTCAGTGCGATCCGATCCGGCACGATCGATACAGTTTGACATTTGGTACATTCATTTAGTATGGGCCGCATCGTATCGGATCGCACTGAATTCGTTCATTGAGGACGTAGTGTTGTCAACCTAGCGCGTCAAACCAATGCCGTATGTGATAAAACCATTATATCTTGGTCTTCGGGGATGTCGTTAACAATGAACGCACAGGAAGTGTTACCAAAACTGATAAATCAATGTCTTGGTTGATAGCATTGTAAATTAGGCAGGTATTTACAACCAATACAGAGTTTAAAATGACCCCGAGCAATGATCTTAGAATAGAAACGTTGTCGGGCTCGTTAATATGAGCAACTTTTAGTACGGCAACAATGCAAAAAATATTTTCATCTCCATAGATAATGCCACCGTTTCATCTAAGACCATTGGCTCAGGGTCTTTTTATACGCAGTATAGTAAGTAATTACATATATTGCAACAGCCAGTGTGGGGTAGTTAGGTTCCTCTGCCTATTCAATACACAGTTGCCGTTTCATTTTAGAATTTCATTCATAGGTTTAATTCTCTTTCCCAAAAAAACTAAAACAAATTACCCCGAGAAAATTACTTCTTCGTAAGTATGTAGGTACTACTGATAAAAAAGCATAACTTTGTCTAATAGAAATAGTAAAACAGTTTCAGAAAACGCGTTTAACTCAACTATTTTATAAGTAATTACCTATTTCGTATAGGTATTTTATTAATCTGCTGCCTTTGTTCTACGAGCAACCGTTCAGAATTGAAATCACTGACTCATAATAATATAGGTATTTTACACCGCAGTGTTTATTTGCAAACAACGATTCCTACTTGGAAAAATCGATGGGGTGGGAAACTGCTGAACTAATGGCGCTAGTGGTCACGAGCGAACCGGAGTATGGCGGCGGCATTGTACACTACCCTCAAAAAGTCAGACAGGTTGAACAAATTAAGGTAAGTTGAATGCTTATCTTTTTTTTTATTTTGCGCCGTCGTACCCGGTATAAACTTTTAACATAATGCCAATTAGCGCCCACTGTACTCGGAGGCGGACAAGTTATTTTAAACTCTATTACTTTGTGATTAAAGTCATAATCAATTAAAGAGTAAGTATTCTTTTGGGCGTTAATGGGTTAAAACAATGATTTAATGGCGCTAATATCGAGTGTTTCAAATGTATGAATGGTCAATACGCCAAGGATCTTTTGACGTGCGGATACAACATTTTGGCACTAAATTTAAGCCAATCTATCTAACCGTTTTAGTCTTGTTTTGGTGGACAATGGTCCACAATATCATATCCTAGCTGATCCACACTCATGATATATATTATTCTAATACAAGTTTATTATTATCATTCACGATTTTTTAAGACTTGACACTAGCGCTATTATTTCCTCAGTTTCCTACCCCTTTAGATATGTTACTAAGTATAAAACATCCTTTTTTTAAGACATTGTATTAGGTTTTTTATTATTTAATCAAAAGTGAGTACAATATTAACAAACTTTTATGCACGAGAATTAAGTAAAACCATGAGGAGAACGGACGAGCGCTTAACATTGGTACCTACTAATCAGATATTATGTGATGCCTCATAAAATGAAAATTATCCATTAGACAAAAATTAAACATTCTGCATTGGAATTGCATTGCTAGCATAAAAAATATGTACAAAATCCTTATTATAAATAAAATAAGCTTACATAGCATCCATTTTATTTAAACTTATACTCTCAGTCAACAGCTATGAGATCAACTTAAACCAAACTCGCGTATTCACTAGGCAATGATAATCAAATTATTCCTAACATATTATTAAATATACCTACATACATGGTACCTTAATGCTAGGCATGCATTAGTTTGGCTAGGCCTCTAAACATACAATATTTACTACGTAGTTCAAAATTTGAGCTTTTAACTTTTTGTCTAGTGGCAACACAGTTCTAGTGCCTACCTTTTTATACTGGTAACACTGAGCACGTAACGAAAAAACAAATACATACCTCTGTAATAAAGGTAACAAATACGTACTTACTTCCATAAATATAAACCAAAACGTTAAAATAAAAAATACTCCATTGAAATAAAGATAATAATACCACTAAAACCGTGTTGCTTAGACGTCACTGCCAATGAAAATGGCACCATATTTAGTAAGTAATTAACATCGGAATCATTTGCCACGATGCCACCTCATATTCATTAGCTAAAACACCACTAACCCCTTTCTAACAAAACTTATACATTGTCTCACTTATGCACTGTTTTGTCGTTTGCACATGTAACATGTAGGACAAAGCATTGAATAAGTTAGTAAGTGGCTATGAATCTGGGTATGTCTACCCTATAGAACATGGCTTTATTGAACAACATTACTTTATTCGTCCTTTTCTTTCACTAGAAAAAGTGGGATAGAAAAGTTTGTTCTATAGAACTAATGAGACATTCCCATGAATCTTTGGATCAATCCCATTCACATTAATAATTTCAGTGTTAATGACCCTCAGTTTTGTTGAAACTATGTTTTATAAACTTTTTTATTTTCTATTAGGTATTTAGCCTGTCATATTTTACGTTGGTGTGTTCTTAGATTGTAACACAAACAGAGTGTTGTGTTACAATCTGAGAACACACCAACGTAACCGGTCGTTAAAGGTAGAAATACGATGCATTGAACATTACCTAGTACCAAAATCGTATCGAACACTTATCTAAAAGACAATGAACAACTACAAGGACATTTGGCAACAATTTATATTTTACAATCAAACGATATGAACATAGCTAGTATGAAGTGAAGAAGCTAGCATGCGACTCGAGAGCGACGCGACAAACAATAAACACGATGTGATTAGCTGTCATATCACACAACGCTGCGCAATTCAGCTTGGAACGACAAAGCGCAGCGCGTATGTCTTGTCGTGCCAATTTTGATGCACGGTGCTTGGAGAGCTAATTATGACGTCATATCATTCGTGTTAAGTCTTTCTTTCTGCTACTATCCCTGCAATAGTTGACATGTGTTTCCTAGTTGGTATATAGAACAAGTATGATTTAGGTATTCGTACAAACAGTGTGAATGAGTATGCCTGTGTATTTTTTTCAATTACGTAGCTGGCTTAACTCGTTATTTGAACAATAATTTTATATTATAACGCTCCGACTAATATATACTTAGAGCTACAGAACATTTGATTAACAGAGCCTTCCAAAAGTCTCGACAGGTTTGAGAGACATGTCCAAGCATGTATATTGTCCATACTATATGAAAATATAGTACGATAATGGGCGTAAGCAAAAAATTGACTCTCGTATTATGTATTTTAAATTGAGTACAGAGTAAAAATCGATTAGAAATTGAGCTCAATTTCGGAAGACTCGCCTACGTGTTTAGTATACGACAATATGCACTAGTGATATATATTTATTCGTCAATGATAAGAAACATTCTACCTTCGACACATACAATACAATATGATACTTTCACACATACAACCATTTCATTCGCACGCGACACAGCCATGTTTGAAAAACCGAGTGAGACAATATGATAGGAAATTACTCGTCGACCGACAAAAGCTTTTAGCACGCGCGTCAAGACAAACACGACATAAAATAAATGCGTGCTGTGATTGGCCATTTTGTCACGATTAGAGCGATTCTCTTATGGGTTATGTCTCTAGCCATTTCTTTCTCCGAGCGCTGTGCTTAGGGTCGTACATTTAAGTCCATAAAAAAACTGTTTCAACGGATCATTGATTTCCTTTCTGTTCCGATATTTATGGAGTTGATAGTACAGTTCGAAGCTGTCAAAACACTTCGGTAATCTGTCAGTGACAGACAATCGAAATCGCGCGATTTTGAACTCAATGTCTGTGGGAATATAAACTACGGTAGTCGGTGATTTTGTTGATAACACCACGCGGTTGGACTACAATACAGCAGTGGCGTGCACACCATGTAGGCAAAAAGACACTGCCTACCTTAGTACCTATTTTGGCTTCCCGACCTTATAATAGAGTTGATGCTAGATCCCGAGCCGGCGCCAGTTTATAAAACGCTATACTTTATGGGTACCAGTCGCGCCACTGCATATACAAACCTACCTATACCTATTCATATCAATGTTTTTTTTAATTATTATTATTTTATGTATAAGATAGGACTTGGTACCTCAATTCTGTGTACTATTTCGTGCTCAATGTAATGTGTATATGTGTTGTATAAATAAATTTATTTCATTTCATCTTCTTTTGTTGTACTCACGTCATAGGCTAACGAAGGTCCTGTGGTTGGTGGGTGAGTAGATATGTAGGTACCTTTCTTTCGTAAAGACAAGTTACCTATACATACATAGGTGTCAACCCTTGGGGATTACTGCCTACCTTGTCGTAAAAGCCAGTGCACGCCAATGCAATACAATATATTTACCATATATTTATTTCATACGAGTTTAAAGAGTATAAACAAGTTAAAATATTAACAGTCGTATGCGTAAAAAGTTCAAACGTTTACTAATTACATGAAGTATATCAACGTAAGACCAGTTACTTAGTATTTTTCATACAGTTGACAAGAGTTTGGGATATTCACTATTGGAAAACAATTTAACAGAGAGCCTGCAGAACTGCTTGTAAGTAATATCGATTTGTAAACAAAGTATTTAGTAATCATGAGCTTTATTTCAACCGTAACACTCTCATATTTATCGATACTTTGTTATATTGACGGATAGCTGTGACACCTCCTTTCGCTCGCCCCGCCTCGCATACCCCAGCTTTCTGGTCTCATTTTTAAAAATTTAGTTTGCTATTTCCTCAAAAGATGACGCTACGGTGTTCTGTGTCGATCATCAATCAAACCCTCTTCAATCGATACTACTTGCAACAACTTCAATCAATACTGAAAGATATGTCACGTCGATTTTAGGTGTAAGTGTCTAATTGACAATCGACACAGAAATCTATACAGAAAAATAAGTTTTAAAATGCCTGATTATTGACGTATAACAGTGTAAATGTTCTAATTTTATGAATACCACGGTTATAGATAAGCATATTCCTGTCACATACTGACTGATTATTTGAGTTCTTGAACAGAATTAGGAACAGTAACATATTATTTATTCTCTAAAGATAATGTAGTACAGATTGAAAAAAAAAGGAGTAGAGATTAAATATGGCAACAATTTCTATAAAAAGCTGTCAAATCTGACGTTTCTCCATAAAGTGTTGCCACTATTTAAATTTCTACTCTTTTTTGCCGAACTGTTTTTAGGAATGGTATATATGAGTATACTGACTCATTTTTCTTTCATAATTTCAAACATACGCATCAATTTATAAACACTGTAGTTTCTTGTAAACGTTGTTTTTTTTACACACAAAGTGACAATAATCATGAATCCCCATTTTCATATAATGGGTCTAATATTATAAGCAAAGGTATTTATACTCGAGTTTTTAATTAGTTGAACAAATTTTGACAGATACTGTGCAAACAATAATATACTCTATTACTATGCAAATTAAACTGAAAATTAAATACAAATGAGGCCTTTTGTTTAAAAAAATCCCACGATGACCAACGATCATATAATGGGGAATTTTATTTGACGTTTTTTTGACATATTTTCGGTCAACTGTCATTACTGTCAAACTTTGGAAAGTATGACAGTAATGACAGTTTTAAGCTCGAAAATCTGTCAGAAAAACGTCAAAGTAAATTCCCCATCAAGTAGTTACATTTTCGTTTCCCACTATCCTTGACAGGTAGATTCTTTCTTTTTAGAAAACTTCTTATCGCAATTGACAATGAAAATGTTAAATTCATTTGTAGTAAAAAGACACACTAACTTGATAGTAATAAAGTTTAATATGGCATGTATAGGAACTGTCACATTTGTCCATCTAAGTAAAAAAGAGAGTTTAGTAATTTTATTTCATTATACATTGACTTATGACTATGTAAGAGTACAAACGTTATTTAAGTATATAACTGGTAATAAGCCTATAGAGTATGGTGAAGGTATATGTAGATTCGGTAAATTTAATTTTTCACTTCTATTACCAGTGAATAGAGTTCATAATGTACGACGTAAATTTCATCTGTCGAGTGGTTGGTTAAACGCAAAAAGGTTGATGAATACATAAAAAAAATGTATACTTTATTGACATGAGGTCATACTTATTTTTATTTTCGAAACTAAATATCAGTAATTCTGTACATAATCATTCATATATTATTTCGAAAATTACCAATAACTTTTTTTTGGAAAAAATAATACTACATTACGAAAGTAAATTTATTTTAATCAAACATTCAATTTGTTTAAACAGATTATTTATCTGTGTTTTTTTTCTCTCGGAATACTTAATTTTATTTGCACAACGTAATCAAATATCAACTAGGTACGTTTGTATAAAAATGGTGACAAAAGAATTAATCGTCTCTCTAGATTAGATATAAGAAGAAAAAATAAAGAATAAATCATGGCTCGTTATTTACATTAAAAACAAAATCAATCACAGATACATATATATAAAAAAACTATCTCTGCCCCTACGGATATGTCGACGAGACAAAACTACGTTGCCTTCTTTCATAAACACCTACGTACCTATATATATATATAATATATCGCTAATTTACTGCAACAACGCTACATCTCAAAATGTGACAGTATTGAAATAACAATCTTATTACTATCACTAAAGATTCCTTTCACAATAACATATCGCGTTGTTGTAGAAAACGAGCGAATTAAAATACAATACAATAAACCTTACACAATTACACTATAAATTGTATGGAATTGTCACGAACCTCCTCAGAATAATTTCATAACATAGTATTATAAACTATTAATCGATTAGCAGTAAAATGACTATATGTGACACCTAACTCGTCTTTACGCCTTATTCGGATAATACGCAAAATTATTAACGTGAAGAAAAAAAATACACATTTTTCTTTTTCGCAAACTCTTGCGCATACGCAGCAGGGTACTTATAATATACCACAATATATTGTCAAACACTATAATAATCACATGACCGAATAAAACGAAAAGCACCCTTAACACTAACATGGCAGCTCTAAACAACATCGACTGCAACGTAAAAAATCAATACAAACCCCATTCTGTGGAACAAAATTCATCTCTTAAAGCCTCGTTATTATATTAAAAAAAAATAAACACGCCTTACGCTTCACGCACCGCTTCTAGGGGCGTGTGACGTCATCGCTTTGCGGTGAACGCGAAACAAGCTGAAGCTGGTATTGAGCCGGTATTTTACCGGTCCCGTTCAAACATTGCCGGTGTATTGACATCGCCGGTGTTTCCTTATGTCTCCGGCGGCGCGAGGGGGGCGCCACTGGTCGCGACCGGGAACGTCTTGACGTGCGTCTGCCACTGCGTCGACAGCTGGAAGAACTTCACGCCGTTCCACTCTGTTCCGTCGATGTACACTGTTCAATAACATATATAGCGTTATTATAAAGTAGTACATTATGGCTGAACGGTTCCTTGAAGCATCATAATACTGGGAAGAAACGTCCCAAAATTAAAATATACCTCAATTTAGATAGATCATGGCAGGACAGAATTGTACTATGGGGAAATTGCTCCAAACGTGGGATACTCTTGGTATCTTATGTTAAAAAAATATGTGTATTATTCACGGCTCATTCCAAACTACACACTAATGTATCTAATAACTAGTGGACGCCCCGCGATTTCATTCGGCTAGTTTCAGTATGTCATACAAATTATAGCAACCTCTATACTGCACTAAGTCCCACATGAACGCGATAAAAAGTCCTATGTAATTCTCCTGGTTCTAAGCTACGTCCCCACCAATTTTCTGCCTAATCGGTTGAATCGTTCTTGAGTTATAAGTGTTGTAACAAACCCGTCCGTTGTTTTATATTATAGATTAGTATGGTAATCAGAATAGCTAAAACACGTAACTTAAACAGTTGAACATCGCTACGATTTGTTCAACGGTTCAATCACACGTCTATTCAACTGTAATATAATAATAATACAATATTATTTCCTTTACATAATAAAGCATAATAATTAGGAAACACGGTACAGTCAAGATTACAGATACGTTTGTATGGAGATTAAACTAGGTAACCCTGTACTTATAGGACTCCAGGCCTCCACCTACGAATAGTTTTGTAGATGATGGCGTTGTCAAATTGTAATTTTTTTAATGAACCCAGGGATTACCATTATTAGTTTTACAGTGTGCAATAAAGAGTATATTCATTCATTCATTCATTCGATCGTTCGTTCATTCATTTATTCATTCATTATTATGGCTAAATCATTTACCTTTAAGCGGTACATTGTGCGAGCCCTTGGCGGAGCAGATGAGTCGCGCCACACCGTCCACGGTCAGGATCCGACCCGTCTCCGTTTCACCAGATTTCTCCTTCTTCTTTCCCAGCCGCATTACTGAAAGAGTTGATAATGAACGAATGTATTATAAAATGAGGCCGTCAGCGCTAAAGCGGCCTAAGCCACCGTTTTTAGTATTCTTAAAAACAGAAGGACATATAATGACCAGATTGGTGATGTCCTGGCCGAAGGTGGCGTGAAAAGTACCCGAAACCGGAGGTCATGTATGAAAAGATGTATGAATGTAGATGAAGCGAAAGGGGTATGTCACGACCGTGACAAATGGAAATGTGTAGTCTCTGCCTACCCCTCTGGGAGACAGGCGTGAAGTGTATGTATGTAAACAACCAACACTGCCTGATGTTAAGCAGCGATGTAGTCTACGATGAAGCACCCTTGTTCCATTCATTGTTAACTCCTAAGACCAAGCTATACTGGTTATCTTAATAAGTATTACAGATTTGAATGATAACTTGAATTCTCGACCATCTCTCGGCCCAGAGCTCAGGTTATGTTGTCAGTTTTCTACTATTGTATTGAAAATCCAATATTACTTGGCCTTGGGGGGTTTGGTTTTGGTGGAGTGGTTAAGAAAGAACCACTTGTTCATTAGTTACCTATCTACCCGTGACTTAAAGACTTCTTCTTTCTTTTCGTTTCGTCCGAGTGACAAAAGTCAATAACAACATTATGATCAACATTTTAGCTGATTGCGAATATAATATGATTACGACGAACTTTCTAGTTTAGTTAGAATCACTAAGTGTAACACTTACTTTTCTGTTTCTTCTCCTTCGTCAGATAATTGATGCAGAGGTGTGCGTTTTGCCTCGTGATCTGTGTAAATATTAAATGGAATTAGGTCCTTGTTTTTATAATAAAAGTATGCTCAGATAATATAAGCAGAGAAAATAATTAAATAGCTTACTTGTAGAGCACGGAATGATGCTTTGATGGTTACTTTTCCGCCGTCAGCGCCCTCTGTGTGACGGCCCGGTACCTATTGAATGCAACATTAATTTGTGAAATCAGTTTCTTATAAAAAACGATATAATTCAGTAGGTTCTAGAACCAGTCGCCACTGTTGCTGTTTGTGTATGGAATTGGTCAGACAGAAGAAGTCTTATGAACTAAAAGTATTTACAGCAAATGGAAGGGGATAAAATCTTGAATTTGACTCAAAGAAGTGTAAAAGGACCCCAAGCAATGGTCTTAAAACGTTGTTGGGCTCGTCAATATGAACAACGTTAAGTATGGCAAAAATGCTGGAAATGGAAAAAAAAATCTCCATAAACCCAAAAAGCAACGTTTATAAGACCATTACTTGGGGTCCTTTTACACTCAGTACTTATAGTAATACTAGTGGACGCCCCGCGATTTCATTCGCGTAGTTTAGTAGTACCTGCAACCCAAATTTCAAGCGTCTAACTTGAGCGGTTTAGATTTTTCATACAAAAGTACCTTTCCGTTAATTCCCGTTCCCGTGGTAATTTCTGGAATTCCTATCTTAGAATTCTGGAATGCCTAAGTTTAGCCGTTTGGGGTGTGGGTTGATATGTCAGTCAATCAGCCAGTTTCTTCTTTCATATATTTAGATTATGAGAACCAAAACAGAACTTTATTTGGGTGAAAAGTTGGTCTCACTATTACCATTTAGAATAACCACTATTGGTAGTACTGACATCTGACTATTAGTATTGAGTCAATATCTATTAGTATTGAGTAAATAATATTAAGTGCTGACAGATCAATCACAGGCGCCATATTCACTATTTTAGCGAAACGTCACTCACACCTTGGGCATTTGGACACTTTGGGCATATGGAGAGAATGGATGAAAGTCGCTTGAAGAAAGAGATTTATATGGGTGATGTAACGGGGCGGGTGAGTAGAGGTCGCCCACGAAGGACATACATTGACCAGATTGGTGATGTCCTGGCGGAAGGTGGCGTGAAAAGTACTCGAAACCGGAGGTCATGTATGAAAAGATGTATGAATATAGATGAAGCGAACAGTGTATGTCAGGACCGTGACAAATGGAGATCTTTAATCTCTGTCTACCCCTCTGGGAGACAGGCGTGAAGTGTATGTATGTATGATGTCACTCACACCGGATGACATCTCCCGAACGTAGCAGAGTTTTCATCTAGCAATAAAACACATAAGACGTTCTTACCGGCCAGTAGTCGAGCTGTAGTTCGAGCGGCTCGAGCTTGGGCGGCGCGGGGTCGGGCTGCGGCGTGGCGGGGGGCGAGGGCCGCGCGGGCGGGGAGCCCCCCTCCGAGCCCTCCATCGACGACACCGCGCCCTCCGAGCACCCCACGCGCACCTCCTGTGCGTCAGAGAACAACGTGTTAAACACAATAGCGCCTATGCTCTTACAAAGCGACAAGGATTTTGTGACGAAAGAAATGGCTTGGACTCTATCAATCGATGTAAGATTTTTTTTACAGTTGTTATCCAGTTCGATTCTCACGTGTGGCTAGTTTATTTAATCAATACTACATTCAGACAACTGTGAATGTAGTTTTTATTTCATTAAAAAAATAAATAAAGGAATATTTTCGTTAAGTATTTTCCATCTCAAGAACTTAGATAAAACGTAGTGAAAGTCTCTAGGTGCCATCCTGTATATAAATGAGTACTTACAGCAATGAAGGGTACAAATGTCTGATTGGAGTCCTCGTCTCCCGACTTCTCCCTGTAGGCGACCATAGCCTCGCCCAGCGGCACGTGGTGCACCGGCCCGATGCTGTTCACATACCTGCAGGTACGTAGAAACTTGTGTTTAGTAATTATCGTCTTCTTTGGCTAAAGTATAGTGTACAAAGAAATTGACATTTGTCACCAACGCTAAGGCCAGTAACCTTTCCACTTGGCCCCGTGGCAGACGAAGCCCCTAATCGAAGAGACATCAAACCGATCTGATAAAAATGTATGCATGTAAATGTATTTTATAACGTAGATTGATCTGCCTCTTAAAGGGTCAAATCTATCAAATAAAGGTCAAATCGACTGACACAAGAGCCAATATAAAAGGTGAATATAATATGCGCCAAGCATGTACACACATCAAACGTGTCATTACATTTTAGAATATTGCAATCCAGAATATATTTTACAAAAACTGAATTCATTCGTAATTTATTCAAAATATGGTGATACATCATTGATATAGGCATGGGGAATTAGGTTGGAGACCAATCCAGAAGACCAATCTAGATTTAAATAAATTAGTTTTTTTTAGAGCTAAAAATGTTCTTGATCCCTAGACACTTTTGATGTGTGTATATTTCCGTTGAATATTGAACATGAGAAGCGCCATGGTTCCCTTCTCTGGGGCCTAGGAGACATAGGTACCTGGCCAGCCGGCAGGTGATCTCCGCGAGCTGTGCGGGCGAGCAGTCGTGCCGCTCGGCCGGCGCCCAGCCCTCGCCCGAGAACAGCGCCGCGTAGCCCGCGTCCAGCGCGCACAGGTGACGGCAGATCACGTTCGAACCTGCGTGTGTACGTTATGTAGGTTAGCCGTCATAACAATGAAAATACTATTGTGTCTATG
>SJJU01006360.1:0-23253 GCA_012932125.1 Conopomorpha cramerella
GACGCAAGCAGATTTGCTTTGGCCTGGGCGGAGTGTGCAAGGGACCCGTCAGACTTCAGCAGTGGAGGCAGTGAGGGGTTGCAGAAGTTCGCCTCGACCGCCTTTGCCAGCGACCAAATCGCTTTACTACCCGCAGGGTACGAAGCCAGTTTGGCGCCTATACGGCCAATGTGATCGAAGCGAGCCTTCCGCATAAGCTTCTTGCAGGACTTGGCAGCTTTGTTGAAGGCTTTCTTCCTCAGGCTAATGTCCGACGCCCGGGCATTACGGGCAGCAACCCAGGCTAAGTAGGCCTCGTGTTTGAGCGCCTCAGCGCGCAAGCATTGGGGCCCAAACCAGGGTTGAGCCTTGACGCCGTGCGCTGCATCAGAATACGGGATATAGTATTCCATACCCTGACGCAGAACCCCCGTCAAAGCCTCCGCGCATGCCGATGGGTTAGCCGAGGAGAAACAAACCTGCTGCCAAGGTTAAGATGCAAAAAAGGACCGCATCTCATCCCAATCTGCTGACTTGTATCGCCACAACCGCCGTGTGCCTCTAGGGCTGGGGTCGGGGGGGGAGTACACTGATACAGATTTCACCAGACAATGGTCGGAGTTTCCTAAAGGGGAAGATACCGAAACCGAGTATCTGTCTGGATCTGTTGTCAGCAGAAGGTCCAAGCAATTGGCTGTATGCGTAACAACATCCGGCACCCTAGTAGCCTCTCGGACCAACTGGGTGAGGTTATGCGATAAGGCAAGTTTGCGCATCTCTCTCCCAGCGTGGTCAGTGCACTGGCATGGGAACAGCCATTCCTGGTGATGGCAATTAAAGTCCCCCAGTAACACTAACTGGGCTGTGGGGTACCTTAGCTGAGCTGCATCAGCCGCCTCACTGATGTATTCTGTGAGCCTGGTCGTCTCCTGATCTCCGGAGTGCGAACGGTAGACGCAGGCATAGATTGTTTTATCAATACCAGCGTCCACCAACACCCACATGACGGACAGTCTGGGGTCCTCAAGATTACGGAGACGAAGACAGCAGATGTCGTCCCTGACATAAAGGCACACTCCAGCACGTGCCCGGAACTTGTGCTCTAGAGAGTACCCGGGGTACTGCAAGTACGCAGTGTCAGTTGGACACCCTATCTGCGTCTCCGTAAGGAACAGGAGAGAAGGTTTGTCGGTTTCGAGGTGATGGTGGACCGACACTAAATTGGAGTGTACACCTCGGATGTTAGTGAGGTGCACTTTGAGGTAGAGGGCGTGCATCCGCTGTGAATGTGTTCCTTTCCTGTTCCTTTTTTTCATTATGTGGAGGTGTGGGGTGTACTAGCGAAACAGAAGAAGGGTGAGTTTCAGTGATCGTCAGCAGGAGAAACTCACACATGAAAAGCACTATAGGGAAACCAGACTGGAGACTGCTGGGACGCCCGAACCCCCCCGAAAATGTACACCGTTCCCTCTATCCGGTTCGCCAGCCGGCACGGTGGCGTATCTCGGGATTTTTCGCAAGATGGCGGGGCAGCCTTTCATGAGTGGCTAGTTCACTACTTGGGCCCCCAACTGTCTGCGGGCGGCCAGCGGAGCACCGTTTCTTCGGATCCAGCTAACCTCCAAGTCTGATCTACCAGAGACTTCCCATGAACGAGAGTCAAGAACGCTTATTGATCACTGAATGGAAATGCTACCCTGACCTGTTTCGCTAAAAGGCTTCACCGAACAGGCATGCCGGAACATGGATGGGGATACCCAACCACTTGGCGGCATGGTTTTGTTCGGTGGGTGGTAACTAGCCGCGGCCGAAGTCCCCCACCAGAATGATACCTGGTTTGCACCACCCGGGGACCACGTGTGGGGTGTCGAAGCAGGGTTTTTCCCACGGACGTAGGTATCTCAGTCCCCATTCATAGTCCCAAGTCATAAGTTTTTTTTAGTTGTGCTGTGTTTTAAAAGTTTTAAAATTAAAATACGGTCTATTATACGTTGTATTAATTTAATATTACGGCCCGAAACATATCGAGCTAAATATAGGAGAATAAAGTATTACTGCGCTACACACGGTATATTTATTGTATGTGGTAATACAACAACAATTTACAATTGAAGCTTTAAATAAATAATATGTCAACTACCTTTTTTTTTTTTTTGGGGGAATCCTCATGGACACCCCGCCGCCATGGGGACAGCGAACGGGATAGTGTCGGACTCTTACCGACTAAACCCCCATGATGACCTCCGTGTCGCGTGCAGGACGGGTCCCGGGAGTACCCGAAGGAATTGCATCAGGACCCGCCCAAGCGATCGGTCCTGTCGGACTCCGGCTCGGGGCAGACGGTGGTGTGTCTGCCCCAGCGACCTCCTTCACCGGCGGCAGTTACCAGGCCATAGGGTAACCGCCGCCCTTCCCGGGGCCGTCCAAGCAGGTGCCGGGGACCCCACTCCGACACCCACGACCCCAAGGACCCCTTTTAGGACGCCTTATACGCCAGGCAGGGGATACCGTAGTCCTATTCTTTCCTATACGCCCGGAACTACAGGGCTGGCGACGGGACGGCCACAACCCAACCGCCCCGCCGGCGTCGGACCCCTGATCTCGTGGGGTCCGACATCTTCCTCCCTTTCGGCCGCAGAGGATAGGGAGCGCAGCGCACCGCAATACTGACACACCTCTTCCCCTGCGGCCCCTCCACGCCGCCATCTAGCGGTGACGGCCCCGCAAGGGCGCGGAGGATAGGGACAGCGGCGGTCGTAATACCGACTGTCCTCTCCCTCCGCGGCCTTCAGTGTGGCTGCGTCATGGGACGCAGCCTGACCGCTTGTCTGCGGGCTTGAAAGCGAGCCCGGGACAGCGGTCCCTCTCGGGCCGGCCAGTCTGCAACAGACCGGCCCAATGGGTTCCTCTTAGCTTCACCGGGTGCCCCTACCCGGGTACTAAGCCCCCTCGCCACGACAAGGCGGGAACCCATAGAGGGGAATATGTCAACTACCTTATTTAACATACGTCCATTCAACTAAAGAGCCCTTTAAATTATGACGTGTATAAATAGTGTGAATATACCAATTATTATTATTATAATATCTAATCTGAATTTTAGGCTAAAAGTAACCTAAAAACATCAAACGTTCAGTCAATGACTCGACTGTATGCATTTGATGTGTCATACTCTTCAGCAGAGCCACCCAACCAAATGCCGGGCTATTATATACCAAAATAGTGTACGTGTAACGTAGATAATGCACGTAGTTCAATTATTACTGTACGTGTCCTAGTTTACGAGAAAATCGACATTGAAAGTTGCTCTGCTGGGGAGCATGCTCTTCAGCAGGGACACCCCCTGCAGCTCAACCGGGAGTGCTAAAGTTATAACTGAAATATGGAATCTAGTGTACGTACAAGGCAGATAGTGTACGTGTTGAAAGAATCCATGTACGTTTCGTAGTTTTTTTTTATTTGACATTTTATTTGTTCGGTACATTGAGTAACCGATTGAGCTGGAATTTTGTGTGTACCTTCGGTTTGGATGACTGGAAGACACAGCAGGCACACAATCACACTATATAATATACTAGTGGACGCCCCGCGATTTCATTCGCGTAGTTTAGTACTTGCATCCTATATTTTAAGCGTCTAGAGCGGTTTATCATACAAAAGTTTTTTCCCGATAACTCTCGTTCCCATGGGAGTTTTCCAATAGCCTGTTGCACCTAAGCTTTAAGTGTACTAAGGTACTTGCATCCCAAATTTCAAGCGTCTACCTTGAGCGGTTTAGATTTTTCATACAAACGATTTATCCCGTTTTTAAGCGAACGCTGCCCTGATTCTACCTAAATCCCGTTTTTGCCGATGATTTAGAGAAACAACGTCCGTTCACTCGTAAATTTTCTATATTATTTCACAAACTGGTTGCCTAGCAACCACCTACCTATACATGTCGATATCAAAAGGTACAAAATAAATACTAACAAATTTATATAAAAATACTAATTATAAAATTGGCACAGTCGTGCACACCGTTAATTCCCGTTCCCGTGGTAATTTCGGGAATTCCTTCCTTAGTGCACCCCTATAGTATCTAAGCTACGGCCGTTCCAAATTTCAAGTCCCTACGTTTAGCCGTTTGGGCTGTGCGTTGATATGTCAGTCAGTCAGTCAGTCATTCAGTCAGCTTTTCCTTTTATATATTTAGATATATATGTATGTACTACTACTATATGATAACGTGTAAACTTTTTTTCTTTTCTTTTTTGTTCACTGCTTCGATTTTTCGAAATAATCATTAAATCAAATTGTAAATAGGTCCTCTCCAAATGCCTAGACGAGCTAGCGCATGCGACTCAAAGGCGGCGAACGAAAACCAGGGCCTGCGTGAAGTGTCCGCTCCCCGCGGTCCCCGCGCTGAGGTCGTGCACCGCGAAGATACGCAGGCTTTTCTCGCGATATGAATAATGAGCACCTTACACTGTTATCAATTTTGTTTCTTTCTCTTTTTTTAAATTTGTTTGTAGTTAGGTCTTGTAAATTACTATTTCAATTTGTTACCTACCTAATTAAATGTAGTTCTTACTCCGTTTGGATGCTCAAGATGTTTATGTTGCGAGAATAAATTAATTTTCTTTCTTTCTTTCATGACAATGCATGGTACACGCATTGTCATCCAAACCGAAGGTACACACAAAATTCCAGCTCAATCGGTTGAGTACATCTGCTGCATGCTCCCCAGCAGAGCCACTTTCAATGTCGATTTTCTCGTAAACTAGGACACGTTCAGTAATAATTGAACTACGTACATTATCTACGTTACACGTACACTATTTTGGTATATAATAGCCCGGCATTTGGTTGGGTGGCTCTGCTGAAGAGTATGACACCGTTTGATATGCAGCGTACCTAAATACTTTTTTTTTATCATTAAGAACAAGCGTTTGACCACCATATATTTGATACCTACAATATCATATGAATCAACAGACTCTTATCTAGTGAACAAGAGTTCCCGGTTAGATCTGAGACTCGTTCATACACAGGGGGCAAAAAATTGTAGTTTCGACGCCTTTAAGCCCGATGTGGTCCGGATAATTAAAAGTGCGTTTATTCCATTCCGTTTATACCAATATTATAAAGAGTTTCCTCTTTTTTATATCTTGTTTGTTTTAATTGAATTGGTTCCGAAACTCCTGGACAGATTTTAAAAACTATTTCACTGTTGGAAAGCTACATTATTCCAGAATAACATTGGCGACATTTTTTTCCCTCAAATTCCTACGGAAACACAAAAACGCAAGTAACACCGCGCAGTACAGCTAGTTCTTAATAAATAGATGAATAAATCAACATAATGAAATAAACTAACCAGCTCGTCTGTACGCTGCTGCGCTGCTGGGCATAGGCCTCCCTCTACCCTCTCCATTCCTCCTTATTTTGATCCACCCATTTCCACGTAAATAATTAAGCACATCCATGTCGGAAAAGTTTGACAGAGGATAACTTTTATAAGTACCTAATTGATATTGTTTCTTTTATAGTGAATAATTTTACATCGTAAAAAAATTATGTTCATGTGAAAATGAAATATCAAGAAAAATGATAAAACATTTAAATGTTTCTACTTTAAACATTATAAACAAATATAACTATTAATCATTTGTAAGAGTATTAGTTTAGAAACAACAGGACTTCCTTATTAAAAATATAGATATAAATTACTCTTTCATTAGGGTTCGCTAGTTCAACAAGGATTGCTTACGGATGGCCATGTCCATCCGCCTTTTTGTTACAGTCAAGTTTATCCCCACTCACCAGACCCGCAAAGTATTTATACGCCTTTTCCGCTTCCCCAGTAGTTAAAAATCTGTACAAAAAAGTCTTAGATATATATATATATTATTACATATATATATAGTATAGGCCCCACTCGCAGGGGCAAAAAAATCTAAATCTGTCAGCCAAATGCTTGTGTGATATCTTTTTTAGGAAATACCCTTTTTTGTACATATATATCTATATACTATATATAAAAAATCTAGTGTAGCTTATTTCGACGCCTTTAAGCCCGATGTGGTCCGGATAATTAAAAGTGCGTTTATTCAAAATACTTTGCGTTTTAACGTAATACCCATAATCTACGTCACTGTTATTGCGACATGTTTTGTGATTTCAACTAAATGTCAGCCAAATGCTTGTGTGATATCTTTTTTAGGAAATACCCTTTTTTGTACAGATTTTTAATTACTGGGGAAGCGGAAATGGCGTATAAATACTTTGCGGGTCTGGTTCCGATTATGTCCGGCACGAACAAGTTGATGCGCTTCGCAATTGTGGCACACTTTTTTAAGTGTACTTAATTCACAGAAATTATCTTCATAGTTTGGAACGTTGCACAGAAAAAACGCTCTTCTTTTTTTTCATATTGTGCGCTAGCGCGCATGCGCGGTGTTACTTGCGTTTTTGTGTTTCCGTAGGAATTTGAGGGAAAAAAATGTCGCCAATGTTATTCAGGAATAATGTAGCTTTCCAACAGTGAAATAATTTTTAAAATCTATCCAGGAGTTTCGGAGCCAATTCAATTAAAACAAACAAGATATCAAACCTTTCCTCTTTATAATATTGGTATAGCAATACAATAAAAGAGTAGGGCATAAATATAAATAAAATATGTTTTTAAGACGATGATAAGATGGATCCTGTTCGAAAGTGCCCAACACACTGGCTACATAGAGATTCTAACCCAAAGTCCCTCAAGTAACGGCCAAAATCCCATGCCACGTCACACAATGACACATTTTAATAACTTGATATTGATAAATATCTCTGGGACAAAAAAATGTGTCGTTTTTTTTTCATGCATAAAAATATCTGTTTTTTTTGTTACTGCGACTGTCCCGGATATTATGCTATAGAACAAGATGAAGTCAAGAGAAGAATCAAGTGTTTGTTTTAAAACGTCTCACGGCTAAGCGATGAAGCAACTTTTAAATTAGTGTCCTATTCTCATTTTTAAGGCTCTGTACTTTGGAAGTTTCATTAAAAAGGAACCAACAGGTCTTCCTTATTATGAATAATTATAGTTGTGTGCCTGACTTAAAATGCAATCAAAATGTATATTTTCATCAATAATTATTCAAACGGAATAATAAAATAAGGAAAAAGAAACCTTCCTTAACGACGAATATTTCCGATACGTATAAAAATGCACTAGCTACGTAAACGAGCTATAATATTTTTTTATAAATCTCTTAATATATATATTGACATGACGCTGACGCTGTACTGGCACCTACCTTAATGTACGGGAGTGAAAGTTGGGCGTGGCAGGAGAAGCATAAAAGTAAAGTCAATGCCGTAGAAATGCGGTCATTACGGAGCATAAAAGGCGTGACATTGAATGACAGGATAAGGAATAGTGTCATAAGAGAAAGTTGCGGTTTGAAGGAAGACGTAGTGACCAAGATTGAAAAGGGCATGCTTCGGTGGTTTGGGCATATGGAGAGAATTGATGAAAGTCGATTGACGAAAGAGATTTATATGGGGGATGTAATGGGCCGGGTGAGTAGAGGTCGCCCCAGAAGGACATATACAGACCAGATTGGTGATGTCCTGGGCGAAGGTGGCGTGAAAAGTACTCGAAACCGGAGGTCATGTATGAAAAGATGTATGAATGTAGATGAAGCGAAAGGGGTATGTCAGGACCGTGACAAATGGAGATCTGTAGTCTCTGCCTACCCCTCAGGCGTGAAGTGTATGTATGTATGTATGTATATATATCTTTAAAATACTGTACCAGTACATGTCTGTTGAACGAAAACCTCTTTTTTTGTTTTCAGTAGAATATTTCAAATACAATCGTGTTATACTCGTAACAAAACAAAAAAGCTTTCCCAGCAAACTGAGCGAACTTTTTTAACACCTGACTATTTGTTTTAGTGATTGCCCGCATGCTGCGATCGCTGTAAACTTACACCAATAGCAAGATGTGTGTGTAATGGCAGTGGGCCGGCCATATTAGCCGTAAAACCGATGACCGTTGGGGCAAACGAGTTCTCGAGTGGAGACCGCGTCTCGGCAAACGGAGTGTACTGCCGTGCATTTGGGTTCCAGATTTGTAATATTCAATGTTAAATAATACTGTAAAAACTAATACCTACTAAAAACTTTTTATTAAAAAGATTTTGTATTTACTAACATTTTATGGACAACTTTTTTTTTTTTTTTTCGCCGCCCTTCTCGGGGCCATACAAGCAGGTGCCGGGGACCCCACTCCGACACCCACGACCCCAAGGACCCCTTTTAGGACGCCTTATACGCCAGGCAGGGGATACCGTAGTCCTATTCTTGTCTAAACGCCCGGAACTACAGGGCTCGCGGCGGTGGCGGTCACGACCCGACCGCCACGCCGGCGTTTTATGGACAACTGTCTGATGTAAAACAATAAATAAAAACAATAAAATTAAATGTAAGGGCACGACACGAACTTTTAAAATCGGGGATATTAAAATTTACAATTTCATAATTATATCTTTACAGGGATTCTATAATACGGGAAGCGATTAGATGCAAATGGCTTCTTTATTTCTCATTTTCAAAATTAATTTTTCGCTGCAATCCATCATCATCATCAGCCCATACTTTTCCACTGCTGGACATAGGCCTCTCCAATTGCACGCCACTGTGATCTGTTTTCGGCTTCTCGAATCCAGCTTCTGGCAGCCATCTTGCTTATATCATCAGTCCACCTTGCGTGAGAGCGTCCTACACTCCGTTAATGTGGTGGATTTAGTGTAATAATGTGCTGGTGATGAAAAATAATGTAGTGAGAGTGAGAAGTAAAGGAGAGGACTCCTATTTGATCAGTTTGTTATGTCTGATGTTAAGCAGCGATGTGGTCTACGGTGGGGCACACCTATTCACCCGCGACTTAAGACCTTCAGACTGTACTGCGCAGGAAACACAGACTCCGGCAAGTCGTTCCACATCCACAAGATGTATGAATGTAGATGAAGGTTCGCACTAATGGACGCAAACCGTTTGGTTCGCGTAAATGGCAATGACGATGATAAAAAAATAAATGACGTATAAAAAGTGAATGTATAAAATTAAAGAGGCTGCTCATCAGCCAGTCGCCAACAGCCAGGTTTTATCCATTTACATAATTTGCCCTGCCTGCTCCCTCCACCACTGTGAGATATTCAGTTGTATCATTTGTATATAAAATTTCGTGTGAACCGTAATCTTTGCTCTCGACTGTATTTCATCGCGGTCGTTTGCTATACACTAAACTTTTCGATAATACGGTAAGTTATCGAGGTGTAACTAAAGCGGAAGTGCACATACGGTATTATTTTGAGCTCAGTTACGTATGGTCAAACGCTTCCCCCACTTTGGGCTTCAACTTTGTAGGTTATGGGTCGAACGACTGTAAATGATGCTGTTATTTTTATTTTTATTAAATGTTTGCATCCGATGGAGTTTATACGGGTTTAAACCGACTGGTCTTTTGTGGGTCTTCAAATCGAAGGACTTGACTGTTTGAAGTTTACTTCGAAGAAACGTTGCAAAATGTAGGTACTCAGTGAATGGCATGAACACGTTAAACGAAATGAAAAGAAATGTTAAAAGTGTACCATAAAAATTACACATTTTTATATAAAGTTATCCTACTAATATTTTAAACACGAAATTTTTAATGGTCAGAACTTTTACGCGAATAAATTTAAATAACTAACTAAAATGTGCGTAATCTTGGAGAATGGCTGTTCCAATTTCTTTAATTCTTTTTTTGTTGTGCTATTTCATTTTTTTATATTATGCAAAAAAAAAACAAAACGAAAATTGAACGGTAAGTTATAGGTAGTAATTCGAATTAAATATTCAGGAGAACGTCTGTCGGGTTCACTTATTTAAATAAAAATACTTCACTCATTTTATGTGCTCAAACCCAACAGCATAAATTTATTATTCTGAGCGCACTACGGCCTACGTAGCTGGAAGCACTGCTACGCGCTACGAACCAGCTACGTCGTAGTCAATCACGAATGCGTCATACTAAAAATGTAAACTATTTTTTTTATTTAAATTTATTGGTATAATGACGGAATAATTAAACTGCGTTTATTCTAAGGACCTAAAAATGTATACTTTATGTACATTGCACGATCTTTGCATTTCGCTGATAGAAGAGTAATAAATCACAGTAACAATGACCTACAAAAACTAGGGAGCAAAGCGGCACTTGTTCGTTGACGTTCGTCAAGATATTGCTATACTTCAACACGTCATGTTATCATCCGATCATTTGTGTGACTGTTTTTATACCGTTATTACGACCTTCCGAATAGAATCAGGTATGGTAACCACTACATCATTATGGGTCCGTCAATTTGGGTATCGTAAGATAATATCTATTATTTTATTCGTGTTATAGTACAATAGTCACTGATACCAATCACTTGGGAATTTCATCTCAACATAATTCGCTAATGTTCAAGTAACCTTATTCGAGCAATACAATTAAAAATTTTCTATTTATTACAAATTGTTTTTGTTTTTAGTCCAAAAGCAAAAAGATAAAAGAGATGGAATAATACTTACTTCAATTGCTCTTGAAAAACAGTGCGTAGATATTTACTACTTGAAATACCTTTTGTCGTATTTTACGCCACATTTGCAATGACTTACGTGTTTTTGTAGGCATTCATCGCCCAAATCCTCATGCAATCTGACGTAACGCTCTTAGTTTATCCCTCTATTCCAGAAGGAAGAGGTCGTTTCAAATGGCACTTTAAAGGTTGGAGTCATTTGCTGAGTCATTAAGTCACTATAGTAATTATATCATTTTTAATGGCATTGGTTCGACCCTTCACGGAACAAAGAAATCTGAGGTCAAAGCAGCACCGAGATTAAATTATGCCATTAACTTTACGAAAGGACATCACGGTCATGACTCAACGTAAATAGGATTTTTTTGTCAAAGGAAACGATCAAAAATCTACACATATTTTAACCTAGTTGTACCCGACGGTGTTATCTGCAATTTGTGACGTTCTCGTGGGGATTTCGAGATCAATGTGTTAATAAATAATAAGCGTTATTCCAAAGTATTAGCTAACTCCATACCAATTCTATCAATTACTAGCTGTCCCGGCAAACATTTGTTTTGCCGTAATTAGTTACCCCGTGTATTGGAAGAAATACAACCGGTAGAAGTTTAAAAAATAGATAGTAGCCGATTCTCAGACCTACTGAATACGCATATAAAATTTGGTAAAAATCGGTCAAGCCGTTTCGGAGGAGTATGGCAACGAAAACTGTGACACGAGAATTTTATATATTAGATATTAAAATCGCTCCAGGCGTCTAGACCTGAAGAAGTAAGAAACACTCACAAACTTTCGTCTTTAGTATATTAGTGTTGTCTGCATTGTGTCTGTTGCCTGTATGCCGGACTCCTGTACTTGACAGGACTACGACTAACTGATACATTGACATTGCCAGTGATCGACAAGACTAGGGCACGGGAGAATAGGAACATTAAATAAAACAGTCAATTTAAACTGATTGGTTTTTTCTTGTTAAACCGAACAAGTGAGACTAAAGGTTTAAATTTTTCATGGTTCCAAAATTGTGCATGAAGATAAGTTAGTGAACACGAATACAGAAAATCTGAATAATAAACAAACGATATGAAACAAATACTGTATCATATCGTACCCTAATATAAGTGTCGCTTTGTGAAATTTCTGTTTAAGCTTAGTCTCAATATAAATAGCATTGAATATTCTGTTAAGAGTCTATTTTAAATGATAAAATCTCAGTAATAATTAAACGCCGTATTAATCTGACTTAACAATGCTTCTAATTTACATTCCTATCTTAACGAATATTTACGATGACAACAAAAATATTCCCCTTTCATTCACAACAACTTTTCTGTGAAAAATACGATGTCTACGTTTGGCATAACAAATGGAAAATTGCTTATATGAACGCATAGGACGAGTTATTACCGTGCTTATTGTTATTAGTTGTTGCTGCTCTAGAAAATACTTTTTCTAAAGATACACACGGATACGAAAAGAAATTGTTCTTTGACTACAGATATAGGTAAAAAGACTAAAGTATTTAGCAGCCTTAAAGCTCATTACACGTTAATACTATGTCGCATTGATGTTTCCGTTAATAATGAAAAAAAAACATGCCGTTAACATGTATGCAAAATTAAGTAAAAAAAAAAAATATTGCCACTGCACAACACAGAGACCTGAAAACCAAGTGGCCGCCGCGCCTCCCGTAATAACTGTAAATCAAAATGTGAGGAGTGCGAACACCGCCGTTGTGCCGACGCCCGTATATCCTAATTTTTTCGCAATTTGCCCCCGGAATGGCGCACGTACGAGTCTATTCGCTGCAATCGGGTTGCAGCTCGCTTTTTTGCCCCACCATTTCCGATTCACTTGATAGATAGCTACTATATCTTTTGCTTATTGTATCTTTACGCTAGCCTTGCTTCAGTGTTTCAGAAAAAGGTTTTCGTTCTGTGAACGTAGTTTATCGATTTCTTTTTTATGTGTATTGTTCCATTTTCTTGTCTTAATTGTGTGTCCTTTTACGTAATTATTGATAATTTCCTTTTAATGTTTTCTATGTTGTCATGCCGAGACGTTCCTTATTTGCTTTGTTTGCCTGATTTATACAAGAACTCTGAAATTTATACATGTTATCTTCTTGTATCTTTTGAGGAAAAAAAAACCACTAAAAAAGCCTCACAGTTCCCGTACAGTAAAACAAGGGCAGCAAAACATTCATTCTGGTTTGACTGATGAAGTTCTTGTTAATTTTTTTCCGCTCACACATTTGCATTGTGAAATTATAAAGTTCTCAATTGAAACACGCTTATTGTTGAGTTTACAAAAATAAATTCGCTTTGAAAATTATACGCTTCAAAGCCAAACACACGGCATTCAACGGAGGACCAAGTTCCCAGCATAGCGCACATGCTTCACGAACTGAAGGGGCAGTGGGTTGATCAAATTCCCTAAAGGATGGCGGCATACTAAACTATCCAACCGCTCGATAAAGCTCTCCCATAATTTTGAGCATGTTTGATAACTTAGTGTTATGCAGCATTCTGTATTGTAGCAAGTAAGTGGCTGTAGCATATAAACTTGTGTACTTGTACTTGCCAACGGAAGGTTGTGGGTTCGAGCCGGTATAATTATATAAGTAGTAGAGGTATAGTATGTATTCATGAATATGAAAAAAATATCGCAAAAACTCTTTCGTGGACACTGTTTTTAAAACGATTTAAGTTTTATGATTATACTGTACACGGTATTGTCCTAGACAGGGGCGAATAAAAATACTTTAGTGACATCGTAACTGACAGAATTCAGGCGCAATATATCTGCGGCCGGAGCATGGCCACTTATCTTCATGAATCTTCAATGTTACTCTTTATATCCACCAAGTTGTACACTGAGCATTGTTTCCCAAAAACCCGTACCTTTAGCGTTATCTGTAATATCTAGAATAAAACTTGTGTTAAAATCATTATGACCATTAAGCAAATTATGTACCTAAATGAAAATTTCAACGAAACTTCAATAAAGCCTTTAATGCTTAGCATTTTGCAGGCATAAACTGGAAACTAGGTTTTATGATTCTGTCTCTAAAATACTTTGTTGACGAAGAAAGTTATGAGCGCAATAACGAATCAGAGTTTAGAGCGTAGTTGCTTGATGAAGCGTAAAATAGGCTTTCGAAAATTCTCGTAGCTGCTATATGGGCATAAACGTAGATATGCAAATTCGGCGCTTGGCTTACCGCACCGTAAATGTTACTGCACAATATAGCTCAAGTTCTTACTGTCGAATTGAAAGTGGTACTACTGAACTCCCTCAGGCATAGCGGTCTGTACTAAATTCGCAACAACTTATTGTCGGCCACAAAGAGTGAAGCGAAGTAAAATACCTAATGAAGCTGAACATTGAATTATGAAGTTGCAACGACCATTGTGGTGAATTGATAAAACTTTTAGCATTAGAAATTGGCCTTTTTGTTCATTTCGCATTCGCGGTAAATTTTAGATCTTATCATTTAAGGCAAAGCCATAATTTTATGTTGGTTAATTGTGCTTGCTACGTACGGCCAAAAACGTGGCCTACCATTTTTGATGGCATCCTATGTCACGTATGGGCTGATTATGATGTTGATGATCCTGTCACTAAAACTAAATAAGGTCGAGCAATTGTATTGTGACAAGTAAAAATTGAACCTCAATGTCTAATGACATTAATTCGAGTTTCAACCATAGAGTGGTAGACCAGATTTTTGTCAATAAAAGACGTGAAGTGGCATATGGTGATAGGCAATCTTCCTCTAGGACGACGGTCGCGGCTTTGATTCCCGCTGACCCAATGCTTTATTGATGAGCTTAAGCATAATAATATATAGTGTAAACCTAGGTGTTTTATTTATCAATGTATGTAGTTAAACGTATTTATGTAAAATAGACGAACATAAGGACATATAAAGACCAGATTGGTGATGTCCTGACCGAAGGTGGCGTGAAAAGTACTCGAAACCGGAGGTCGTGTATGAAAAGATGTATGAATGTAGATGAAGCGAAAGGGGTATGTCAGGATCGTGGTAAATGGAGATCTGTAGTCTCTGCCTACCCCTCTGGGAGACAGGCGAAAAGTGTATGTATGTATTTATGTAAAAATAACTTGGCGGAACGAAGTTCGAAGTTTTTTTATTAATATTGTCAATTGGTCTGAAACACGTTTTATTAAAAGCTTGCTTAACTCGCGTATCCCGAAAATTGCAAAGGGTATATGATGAAAAGGGATGATAGTACAATTATTGCTTTGTTGGCAAGAGAGATTAAGGGTTCAGTTGTAAAATATTCGGTCACAGTTGTACGTATAATTGCCTCATACCTACGGAACTTATTGCAGAACACTTAGATACACTATATTCAGTGATTTATTTTGATTAAATATATATATTTCATCCAGTTTCGCCAATAACTCGTATTTTTTTCATGTTTTATTTATATTAAAACGATTATTGTGTATTAACTGTAAAAGATAAGGTTATACTTTTTTTTGGTATCACGTAAATAATTTAAGACATATCCCCAAAAAATATAGGATATATATTATTCTAGTTCATAAGCTACAATCCTGCCTGCAAGTTTCCTCAAAATCCGTCCAGTACTTTCTGAGTGAAAGAAGGACAAACATACATTCATACATCCAGACACCCATCCAAACTTTCGTATTTATAATATTAGTAGGAAGTAGGATAGGATACCTCAATGGCGCCCATAGTTTGAAGTCAGATGTTATAATGTCCTTGATTTATATGAAGAAGCGAACTTATCCTGAACACTCTGGGAAAAAGGGGAGACGGGTGTGCGGATATGTATGTATGTACGTATGTTTCAACTTCAGTATACACTTCGGAATTAGAAAATGTCAACATAATTCCTTTGTGTATTAGTTATCAAAATTAAGAACAAAAATAAATAATCTACGATAGATACTAGTTTGTATTGATTGAATCGACATAATTCGTATGCATGAATAACTGACAATTATAATTTCCACTTAAATGGATAGAATACGAAATCCCTGGGTTTTGGTATCAACGAAATATAACAAATCAACATATTATTATTGTGAACCGCAATTTAGATTTAAATTTAGTTCGTATAATGGGAGTTTATATTCTGTCAACGGATTGCCATTAGACGTTAAAATTCAAAGTGGGTGGAATTCGAAAGTACACAAAGCTATTGGTGTTAGGTTAGGCTAGTCGACTTGAAGGAAGGCGTCAAAATGTTTCACCTAATTACATCTTCAACTCAATTGCACATACTAGTGGACGGTGGTTGCGGGTTCTTTTCCCACTGCCGTCATAATGTTTTAGTGATAGGGCATCTATCTAGAATCTAGGTAAAGTATTTTAGACGAAACCAGACGAGATTTTTTAGAAAAAAAGTATTTTAGACTCTGACGTATTACAAGGAATCCTAGTTTAGGGTCAGGTGAGCATATAAATATCCCATAGATAAATTTTCACTTTTATTAATTTACTAGCTAATCCGGTAAAACATTTTTCGCCTATGTACTTACATTATTTACAGTGTTTCTTTGCTACTATCTATTTTAGAAAACCGCATCAAATTCTGTTGCATAGTTTTCAAGATCTAAGTATAAATAGGACAGACAGCGGGAGGAACATTTGTTTTGTACTATGTATTGATTATATTTACACGAAAAAAATATGATACGTTTACAGTTGGGGCTCAAATAGTAAATATTTCTCACAATAAAACGAGGTATTCACAAGGCCTCAGCAAACAAAGTTTTCTATTGGCATATTCGATTTCAGAACCCACTGCGACAGTTGCTTACATAATTTATCTTACTCTAATTCTAATGTCTAATGTCTAATTATATGGCCTTGAACTATTTCTGCTATAGTAATAATAGATCTCCTTGTATTTTTGTATTTCAACTAATGCAACATTCTGTATGTTGTCATAGCTAAAAAATAAGATACTCTTTAGGTACATATGTACGTTTTTTTTTTAACTTTTATTCATGTAAGTTATATATTTTTTGGGATGGAATCATGAAACTAAATTTTAAAGCAGATCCTCATATGTCTCAACCGATTGAGCACATGTTCAGTTCGCATGACAATGCACGGTTAAATAATAATTTATCGTCTGTGGTCCAGTTGGTCGGACCCTTGACTTGTAACCGGGAGGTCCCGGGTTCGAGTCCGGCTACTGGACGTGTACCAATGGGACTCTTTTTCAGAGCCTATGTACGCAACGCAACGCTCGTACGGTGAAGGACAACATCGTGATGAAACCCGCACACCACAAGGTGTGTGAACCCTATAACGGCGATGGGCTCACCCCCTGTCACGTTGGGTTAAATACGCTTGGTGAACCGTGGGTACTTGCTTTAGCAAGTGCCTCTGCCTACCCCTCTTTGGGATTAAAGGCGTGAAGTGTATTTATTATTTATAATAATTTATATTGTGATTGTTTTTCTTAATCCATGACTGCACTTGCCAAGTGGTGGACTAATTATGTTTAATGCACGACAACAATATGCATATCAAATCAAAGGTCTTGCTAAGTGTAACTCGATAAATAGACAGAAGACTGTCGAAATCCAATAAGACGGACTTTTTGACATCTAAAATAGGAGTTTGTAATTTTTTAATCTATTATACTTTTAATTTCATTTAAATGTCCCCAGTCACGATGGGCTCACGTCCTGTCGCGTTGGGTTAATTAAGCTTGATGAACCGTGGGCTTTTGCTTAATAAGTGCCTCTGACTACCCCGCTTTGGGATTAACATTTATTTAAATGTAAATTGTCAAAAGGTGGAAACAGACGTGAGATACTGCCTGATTTCTACTGTTTTCATAAGGTGATGATCCGTAGGGAGACAGGCTTCAACTGACGACAGCATGTGCAGCTGGTCTAGTAGTCGGATACTTGAATGCACGCAGTTGCTGCATGTACACGCAGCTCTTTTTAGAGGAGTTCTGGACAATTTACATAAAAAACAAACACGTACCTATTCAGTGCAACAAACATACTGAATTAATATATTTTTACTTTCTAGTTAGTATTGTTACGTACGTGGGGGGTGGGTACCGATAGAAAAATGACACTGTTACGAAAATCAAGAATAACACTTTAATTACACAAACTAATTACAATCGTTAAACTAAGACCGCTAATAAACACTTTTACAATCACCCAATCACTTGTCAACTCTCTATAATTTTCACTCTTGATGTTCACTGTATCGCTGTTTAGTTGAAACTGTCCCGCCGACTCGATCGTCGCTCTTTATATACCAACGATACACAATCCAGAAAACATTCGAGTAGGTTCAGGTACTTTCTCGAGTCGAAATTTCTAATCATAATAATTAAATACCTAACCGTCGCGTCGGCTCGCGTGTTTATATATCTACACCCAACAGTAGGTAAGTAGGTTTATACCTACTTGTGGTGCGTCGGCCGGCTCGCGTGTTTATACCTACACCCAACAGTAGGTAAGTAGGTTTATACCTACTTGTGGTGAGGTAACGTAAGTACTTGTGGCTTCCGAAATATACCACACTTTTCTCGATCTTTCGAGATCCTTCTACTACATTCTGATGCATATAGGCACTGTGTAATAATAATAATAATAATATAATAATATAATAATAAAATCATTTATTTGCTAGAATGCAGGTACAATACAGATCTTGTGTTTAAAACTATGGCCTTACCACATTCTACTGTTTACAGTGTGCAAAAACTTGTATAATAAAATTTAAAACAGATCAATATTAATTAGTAAATACATTAATGTCTACATGATTTACATCTAGGTTAAAATTTTAAATATTAATAATAACATAATAGCTGGCTCAATACATATTTAGGTAAATGTAAATAGCTGAGGATTTTAAATATAAAAAAATAATAATAAATTAAAATTTGAATGCATGTATGTAATAATCTCTAAAAACTATCATCCCAGAACTCTTTAACACTGTAGTAACATTTATCTGCTAAAATATTGTAAAGCTTTCGTTTAAATTCCATGAGCGTCATATTTTTTAAATCCGTACTTAATTTATTGTAGAGTGTTATAGACATACAATATGAATTATTAGAATGCAATTTTAATCTTCTGCATGGAACATACAATTTATCTTTGTGTCTACCTCTGCAGTTAAAAACATCTTGCTTAATTTTGAATAGGTATAGATGACTCTTTACAAACTTTAGAACCTCAAATATGTATAAACATGGTAATGACAAAATTCTATTTTCTTTAAATATTGGCCTACAACTGTCAAGGGGCTTTAGTCCAAATACAGCTCTTATACATTTTTTCTGTGCTATGAACGCTTTTTTGAAATCTGTAGAGTTTCCCCACAGTATTATACCATATCTAAGCGTACTAGCCACGAATCCATGATAAGCTAGTAAAGCTGTCTTCGTATTAGTGTCTTGTCTTAGTCTATAGAGTACATAGAAATAGCTATCTAGTTTGTGACAAACTTTTTCAATATGCGACTTCCAGTTACAAAATTTATCTATGCTTATACCTAAAAAAATTGTAGAGTCTACATCTTTAATAGTGGTGTTTTGATAAGACAGTTGGATATTTTTTGGTTTGCTATTATATGTTTCAAATGTGATAAAATTTGTTTTCTCGATATTTACCTTTAAGTTGTTCTCAGTTAGCCACTTTATTACCTTTGACAAATTATCGTTAGCTTCTTTCTCTAATTGTTTTACGTCCTTACCTGTTAAAATCAAAGTAGTATCATCAGCATAAAGAATTGTTTTGTGGTCTATGATATCAGGCAGATCATTAACATAAAGTATGAATAGTAGAGGCCCAAGAATGCTCCCTTGAGGTACCCCATACGGATTCTGCTTTACCCAATTCGATGAAACGACTTTAAAATTAGTCCCATCATTGATATTGATGTTTACACTTTGCTTTCTGTTTTCTAGGTAACTGGAAATCAAATTTAGAGCCTCACCTCTAATACCGTATCGCTCTAGTTTATTATGTAGAGTTTTAAGACATACTAAATCAAATGCCTTACTCATATCTAGAAATATAGAGACAGGGGTAGAGCCGGCATTAAGAGCCTCCGTAACATTTTTGATAAGGGAAAAACAAGCCAAAATTGTGTTACTATTTTTCTTGAAACCATACTGTTCTTCTTTAAAAATGTTTGTCTTGGTAGCAAAATCGTAGATTTTATTATAGAGGGATTTTTCAAATACCTTCGATATAATTGGAATAAGTGTCACGGGTCTGTAATTGTTCATGTTTTTCTTTTCACCTTTCTTTAATATTGGTTTCACGACAGAAAATTTTAACTTGCCTGGGAATTTTCCTTGTAACATTGACAAATTAATAATATGGCAGAGGGGTATGGAAAGCGCGGCTGCGCATTTTTTTAATAGACGCGTATTCAGTTCATCATATCCGGTTGAGCCAGTGTTAGTTAAGCTTTTAATTATTTTGTAAACATCCAATGGAATCAAAGGTGTCAAATAGATACTTTTTGTATTCCTAGGTATATTTTTCAAATAATGTGAGTTTAAATTAGAAGAGTTCTTATTACTAATATTTTGGAAGAAGTTATTAAATTCATTCGCGATTTCGTGCGAGATTGTTGTATGCCTATTAGTATCTACGTCAATACCCGTTATAATATTACTTCTGTCGTCTTTGACTTTTGAATTTATGATTTGCCATGCTACTTTACATTTATTTTTTGCATTTAATATGCATCTAGTATTATTAATAGACTGAGATGCTAAAATACATTTCTTCAGAATACGAGTGTAATTTTCATATTGCCTTTTTCTTTGTACCTTATTGTCACCTCTAAGTCTGTATTTCAAGTACAACTGACGCTTCTTTATACAGCATATTTTGAGTCCTTTTGACATCCACGAATTTTTTATTTTCTTATTAGATATCTTAACTCGTACACTAGGGAAACATAAATTAAAAAACAAGACAATATGGTCATGTAGAGCGTTAAATGCCGAATCTGTGTCGGTTTCTATATATACGTCAGAGAATTTTAATGCCGACATACACTCGCAAAATTTATTGACATTTTCGTCACTGAAATCTCTTTTCCAGGTATAATAAAAAGGTGTCTCGTTGTTACTTTGCTTCCTGGAAATCTGCATTTTAAACAAGGCTACCTGAGCCGTTTCATGGTCAGAAAGACAAAACTTAGGTAATTCGACATTAACATCCGGAATATTTGTGGCTATTAGATCCAGACACGATGATTGTCGTGTTGGTCGGTCAACAATATTTTTTAAATTGTAGTTAAATTGTAGTGGTTTGTATGCGTCGACTTGGATACTGGAATGTTCTTTAGGCCTCTCGAATGTTCGACGTACCTCTACGGCATTCTAGCCGTTGTTTCTCGACCCCGGGGCGTAATAGTATTTTGAGGCTGTAGTGCTCATAGGCCGCAGATTTCCTCACAACAGCACATCTAGACAATTTAAATAAAATAACAAACATGCAAAACAGTATTCAGTAGTAACAAACAGACTACTAATTATTGTAATTTTCTAGTTCGTTTTTTTATCACTATGAATAAGCGTTTGACCACCATCCGGCCTGATGTTAAGCAGCGATGTGGTCTACGATGGAGTACACTTGTTCATTAGATACCTATTCACCCGCGACTTAAAGACCTTCAGACTGTACTGCGCAGGAAACACAGACTCCGGCAAGTCGTTCCACATTCTGGCGGTTCGCACTATGAAAGTGGACGCTATGAAAGTTCGTTGAAATATCCAGTTTTGAGGATGTAACAGAAACTAGAAAGGGGTCTAACCATATTCCGTTTGTTCTGGCTCTGTCTCCTGCTCTCATCTATAAACGCAATGGTACATATAATTCCTAATCATATCAAAAAATCCCTGTAAGGTTTAGTTATATCTTCGATGTAATAAGTAAGAATGAGGGATCTATTCATTAAAATAAATTTAGCCGCTTCGGTACAGTATGCATCTAGCATTAAAAAAAAGGTTTTTGTGCATCTTCCTCTTATTTTTATTAGTAATTCCTTACCAAAATTACAACAAAGTAAAACACAGTAAAAAAAACATACGCACATGAAATCGCGAGGATTCTTGTAGTTAAGTTTGAAATTTATATTTAAGTGCAATTTCGAATTAAAATGATATTATAATACATAGTACTGTTAATTCTGTTCTATAATAAGGTTGACAATTTAGAGGACATTTATATTCCTAAATGTAGTAAATTACCTCTGCCCTACATTTGACAAGTCAACGTTTCATTTCATACACGTGTATGTAATTGTATTTGCCTTTATTAACGATTGTTGATATGGAACAAAACCTTTCCGGCTTTGGTTTTTATAAATGACTCTCATAGATCAAAGTATAGCTAAGGACAAGCTTTTACATGTATCTAACATAATCGTTCCACTTTTCTTTGAGACCTTGGAGTTCTAATTTTACACATTGTTGTTTTTAATATACTATGAAATTCCTTAAAAACAATCATTTTACGTATTCACAGTTCAAGAGGTGGGCAAATAACAAAGTATGTAGTGACGTCTCGGTAGCATAAGATGACTGATGAAAGGATGAAATTATACTCTCAATTATGTAGGAAGCAACCTGTTGTATGGGCTTCCCAGCACGCAGAATGTTTATTATTTGCGGATGACCTCAAACTAGTAATGGTGATTAGGGATACCACCGACATTGAACATCTACAGAAAGATATAGATATGGTTGTCCAGTGGAGTGTTGACAACAGACTATATTTTAATGCCGCTAAATGCTCGGTGATGTCTTTTACCCGTTCCCGTACCCCAAAGTGTCACCAATATATTATGCAGGGCTTGGCCCTAAGACGTGTCGAGGAGGTGCGCGATCTTGGGATTCGGTTTACGCCCGATCTTCATTTTAGGGACCATATACAGCAGGCTTGCAAAAGAGCCTTTAGGAACCTTGGTTTCGTTTTACGTCAGGCCAACAATTTTACCAACATTGGAGCACTCAAAGCACTATATGAGGCTCTGGTCAGAAGTCACCTCGAATTCGGGGCAATGGTTTGGTCTCCAAGTGAATCCAAATATAAATTAGTCCTAGAGCGGTTACAGAATAAATTCCTGAGGTTTCTGTATAAGAAGCAATGTGGGGTATACCCTGGTTACCCATTGTTATACCCAACATTGTTTGTGATGGGAATGGTGGGATACAACCGCCTGGAGTTGCGTCGTGAGCTGAGCCTGGCGACGTATCTGTTCCGCGTGCTGCGCGGCTTAACGCACTCCGCGGGCGTCCTGGGCCGCCTGCTCCTGGCCGTGCCGGACGTGCAGCGCGCGCGGCGCCGCCGCCTGCCGCCGCTGGTTGTTCCCGCCGCTCGCACTAACCTTCTCCAGAATGCGCCCATTACGCGCTCGTTACTATCAATGCCGTATCAGCTGTCGTGGACATTTTTTCATGTTCACTGAATGAGTTCACTAGAGCTGCTGTGAATATATTGCAATAATGTTGTTGTGATTTGTTGTTATTTGTGTTTCTGTAGATATAGTAAGTTTGTGTTAAGTTTTGTTATGTTTTAATATTTTAATGTTAAGTTGTGTTCGTTTTAAGCTTATATAAGTCCTTGTTTAACATCCTTGCGAATTAGGTACACAACC
>SJJU01006361.1:0-13256 GCA_012932125.1 Conopomorpha cramerella
CTATCAATACCTACCTATACATATATATACGTCAATACCTACCTGTCTACTAGAGACTATCTACCTACTTATCTACTCAGGGCGTCCAGACAAAGTCACTTTGTATTAGTTATTACTATTATTACCCATTTCTATTATGACATCTATAATATAAATCGCTACTTTCTATTAGCGATGTATATATTATAGATGTCATAATAGAAATGGGTAATAATAGTAATCACTAATACAAAGTGACTTTATCTAAACCCAAAAGAACATCCTTCGTGTCATTAAATGTCTACTTGCTGTAAGGATAAGGAGGTACCTCATTAGATTACCAAAATTGAATAAATGCTTGCTTACATCAATTATATGTACCTACCTACAAAAAGGTTGTGAGTAAAACGTAAATACCTAGGTGATGCAGTCAGTAACGAAACATTGCATGACGTCCATATTGCCTACTAATCGGGCTGTAGCTAGGTACCTATTTATTCACAACACAAGCGTAATAAAGCGTTATTATACGTAGGTATGTATGGATAAATATCTATTTAGTTTACCAGTTTAGGTACCTACATCCTACGAAACAAGCATTTTGAATTGTCAACCACAAAAAACAAAACAAAACGGACATTCACACTATTATTTAGCGTCCAACTATTTACACAGTCGATAATATGAGGTACACCATAATCTAGTTATAAACACTCAAATGCCACTAAAATATTCACATTTAGCACTAAAATATTAATTTTACTTACGATTGAAACACGCCGCAAAACAAAACGCTTCCAGAATGGCACTGAGTGAACTGATTGTTCGAGAAACGTCGCACGCGTTCCCGCCGGCCGACGTACTTCATTAGTTCGCGCCTCGTATGTATGAGTGAGATAGCTATAGTTCACACTGTAATATTTCCTGCTCTACGACAGTAAGAAGTTTGGTCAAGCTGCCAATACGACAGTAGAATTTGATCTTCATAACAGTTATATGAGAAATAATCGTCGATCGACGTAGTGACAATGGAAGCAAAAAAAAATTGCCCGCCCTTTGACGTACTGTCACATGATATCAAAATAATTTCCCGCCTGTCGACGTACTGTCAGCGAACGTGTTAACTCCCCGTGACTGTGAAGGACCACATTTGATCCCGTTATTCCCGATTGATTTAGAAAAACAACGTCCGTTCACTGATAAATTTTCTTATAATATTATAACTGGTTGCCTAGCAACCACCTACCTTTATACATGTCGATATCAAAATAAAACCTATAAAATGAATACTAACAAAATTGATATAAAAATACTAATTATAAAGTGCACAGTCGTGCACAAGTGCAATAAATTATTACTTACAAAATAAAAAAGCAATTGGTTTAACATAAGATTTTCAAATATTTTACTACATACAGGTAAAATAGCAATTGGCCTATAATTGTTTCTATCTTCGGAATCACCAGATTCGAATAGAGGAATTACTTTACTTAGCTTCATTAGATCTGGGAAAACCCCTGTCTTAATAGATACATTGAAAATTACAGCCTAAAATGGGGCTATCACAGTAGTTACAGAGCTTATAGTCTTTGCCGACATACCCCAAAAGTCCTCTGTCTTTTTAACATTTAAAGAGTGAAAAGTGTTTGTTACATCATAACCAGTAACTTGTCAAAATGTAAAATAACCTTGAGGAAGTGTAACATTATCTGATAATAAATGTTCAGCGCTGGAAGCACTAGAAGCCAGGTTTTTGGTCACATTGATGGGTATATCAGTAAAAAACATTTCAAAATTGTTTACAATATCTTCTTTGTTATCAACTAGTTTGTCTCCTACTCTTAATTTTATATTTTTAATTAAAACAAGTAAAGATTACATAATTACTTAGTAAGTAGTTTTGTTTATCTTTATGTTAGAAAGTATGTAATAAAAGTAGTTAAAAAAAGCATTTTTGTTAAATTTATCCTGTATTTTTGTTATTTCATTAATACTGTTATTTTTTATTCATATTAAAATTAATTTAATCACCTTTAAAATGATATATCATAGTCCTATCTTTGTCTTAGGCCGTCTATGTTTAAAATGTGTTTGAAGTTTTGAACTATGTGCGCTTTTTTTGACGCCGAGTGTATTATTTATTTTTACAATCAAGACAACATAAACATTCAATAAACATAATCAACAGACAGTAGATAATAAAGAAAATTTCAAAAGTAGGTAACTGGAAATAATAACAATGTAATATTAATAACAAAAAATAAACAACCCATAAATTCAAAATTGCCAATCTTCGTCAGTGCAGAATTTTTTCCAATCTTGACCCAATCAATCGGCTACGATTTTCCGTAACGATTGCTCCACAGTTTGAAAAAAGTCTTTCAGACGGCACGGAAGTTCCTGGAATAATTATATATTGCCTGGAAATGGCATAAAGATTTGGGAAGACGTTCTTCATATCGTCCCATTGCTTAAGTGGGTCTATTTTTAAGTCAGCACGGGATTGGCCAAGTACAAGGCGAGTTCATCTCTGCCGCCATCATGTCGGCCAGCTTCAGACTGTCTGTCCTGAACCAAGTTTTCGTGTAGGTTACAAAAGCGGTTTTCTGTTGATTCTTGGCCGACAGACAATGGTTCAGGTCTAGGGCTGCCGGTTCTCATAATTCTCCTTATAAAAGTCAAGGTTCTTGCGCAAGCATTGGGATCTGTAAAATGTATGTTTTTAAACCTTAGATCAACAACTGTTGAAATTGATAAAATATGATAGTTTTCAATATTTGAAAATCGGTGGTTCAGTTCTCTTAAAACTCTGCTCTTCAGTTGTTCGATGAAATGGTTTTCTTCTGAGTTTCCTGTGATTGATAAAATGTTTTCTCAGACAGTTGATTGTGGGAATTATTTTACTTGCTGTCACGTATTTAAAAGACATATTCAAAATGGCTGAAGAATACAAATAATTCTTTGTATCTAATTAAATTCCGTGGCCGTTAAAATATCTGCCGCATCTCGGTTTTCCAGTAGAATTTCGTTTACTAACGACCGTAGCTTTTTATATCTTTCCAGCATGTAAAAAGTGGAATTCCATCGTGTTCTACTAGGCAGTAGCAATGAGTTGAAATGCGTTTAAATTGAAGATAGTGGCATTAACTGTTGATAATTATAGCTTTTTAGAAAGCTGATTTTAGTAATTTGTACGATTGATGTCATATATTTTTTTTAAGTTAGAGCTTATGTTTTCTCATTATAAGCACAAAGTTTTAAAAAATACAATTTTATTTCCGTTGATTTTATTAAGTTTGGTTGTTTTATTTTGGGTTTTTATAGTTAGTATAGTTAAACGTGACAATTAATAAAGAATCACAGTAAATAACTAATGGTTTTTATTTTACAAACTATTTCATGCAAGATTCTGGGAATTTCTAGAAAATATTCAAAAAAGTAAATATCTCAAGAACCATTAATTTCCGACCATACATATGGATGTTTATTTTAATGCATTTTAACTCTATCACCCCATACCAGGAATACGTCGTGTTGAGAGTGAATCTTTGTACGGCCGAATGTATGTGGTGTATGTTGTGTTTGTTGGACATTGTTCTGGTTGTAGTGTTCAGTGCTTTTAGTTCGGTGTCGCTAAATTTTCTTCGGAAGTTCCCCTAGCTACAGCGTCTTTACAAAGTTGTTCTTTCGTCATGAATTTGCAGGAAGAACCCAACCGGTTTCTTTGTATAGTTCCTAGGGTATGTATGCCTTCCTTTGCCAAAAACACCATAAGGGGTATTGAGGTATAAAAATTATCGAAATATACAATGTGGTTCTGATAGCGTGATGGCGTGTGGTTCTAATTCTTGCCAGTTTTATCACGGTGTGTGCTACTGGGCCAAGATCCGGTTCGTCCGGGAGTACGTCCCTTTCTTTACCAGAATAAATTATGAATCTGTATGCGTACCCCAATAAACTGCAAAGCATAAACAATTTGAAACCCCACTTATGAGGTTTATTAGGTAGATACTGCTTGAGAAAATGTCCTATTTTAGTGGCACACATTTGTTCGTCAATCGAAAGACGCTGGTCTATTGGGACTGAAGAAAACTTTTCATTCAGATGATCAATCACTGGGCGTAGTTTATGCAGTCGATCATGGTTGGGATTGTTGACAGGTAAATGCTTCTCATTGTCGTTGAAATGAAGTACCCTGCGTAACTTTTCAAATTTATTGACAGTCATACAATCTTTGATGGGCATAAAAGCAAACTTTGACCAGTAAGACCGTACACTTGGGTAATGATACACCGACATAAATATTAGTATGCCTATGTATTTCCTCAGTTACTCGACTGTTACATTCTCAGGCTTATCAGGGTGTTTTTGTATAGAAAAAAGTTTAGTTTGATCTGCAATTTGGGTCAAGAAGTCATGCGTGAAGAAATAACTGAAAAAATCAAATGGTGTCGCCATTTCCATTATAGTAGGAGACAATGTTTGGTTTCCAGAAAATTGAATAGAAGTGTCATCAAATCGGAAAGTGCCCTGTTTCCAAATGATGTTTTTATTTTGAAATTCGCATTAGCCCTGTTGCTTGTACTAGGAATACGGAAGCTTGTGTCATCTTTTATCAGAGGCGGGTCGGGATTATAGTCATCATCATTATTATCCCTAGAAACTTCCGGTGCTGCCGGCATTTGGGGAACCGTATTATTACCTACGTCATCTAGGTATTCATCTTCAAGCGCTGCCATCAAGGCTTCGCGCGTTGGATAGTAATCCAGCTCATCACTGTCCGAGTCCTCGTCATCTGTAGAAATCTCACCATCCTCCAACTGCCGCAACAATTCTTCAACGGTTTTTGTTGTCATAGCTAAAATATAATGAAAGCAAACCATAAACCACACACCCATGCAAAGCACTAAACAATAACAGACAAAAACAAAGAGGAATTACAAAAACAATATTCCTTCTTATTTCCGAAAGCTTACTCCAGGTACATGCACTATACCCATCGCCAATGCATGAAGTATCGTTTTCGATACAACAATAAAATAGGTTGTAACCAACAAATTATACCGTTCCCATAAAAAATATAAAATTAGTAGTCAAATTCAGAAACATACCTGTCCACTAAATATTATTTCACTGCAGGATTATTTATTGAATTGCAGATAATTCAAAGTACTTTTCGCAATTTACTGGAAAGCAGCAATAAACGTCTGTTAACTAGTTTGAATTCTCGCAGCACAATATTTTTATCAATCTGTCAATACTTTTTTGTTTTTTTTATTGTTATGAACATTGACATCAATTCCAATAAAACATTTCTTTTTTAGTGTCAAAGCTCACGAATTTTTCAGCCTAAAAGTCGATGTATCGATTTCGATACTGTATGCATTTAAGGGTTAAATCGTTTGAACTAAGTTTCTTTTCAAATTGAAACTTTTTTCAACTATGACCGAACACAGACTTTGGCATCTCAACGACTCCAAGGAATCTTACATAGGCTGGGTATCTCTTAAATATTAGTAATACATTGACTTATTAAAAAAAATAGTTAAAAGAGCAATTAAAAACGGATTGGCTTTTTGAATTTAATTTAAATGACTGCAAATATTTAAAAATACAATTTAAGTTTCAATTGTTAAAGATTTTTTAACATGTCTATGTCACGAAACAACAAATTCATTCAATTAAAAATTTAAATTAATTTAATTGAATTTATTTAAAAAATACACTTACACTTACATTTTATTGAGGTTGAACCACAAGTCACTTCACTGTTCAATTGAATATTTTTTTACTGATCACTTGAATATTCAGGAAAACTGAGCTCCTGGAGCGGTGCCTGTCGTTTTAAACACCGAATTAGCGACCACGTAAGCAAAAAACGGATTCACGACATAAAGGTTGTAATTCCTGTTTTAATAGTCCTCAATATGAACTCGTACTACATGGATTAGATACTATGAAAATCATTGATTTCTCTCACTTGTTTCTTTTTTTTTATATGTATAATTGTATTAAGCCGCCTTTTTTTTTATGAATCGTCGCACAATGGACACTTTATATTCTCATTTTCAGAAGCAGACACATGGCGTAACTGATGATAAACACGTTCTTTTGCAGGCATATATAGGTAGTAAATGCAGTCGGAGTAACAAGTTCAAAGGTACGATATTTTGATTCAAGAAATTTCTTCATATCCGTCCATTAGGGTAGGTCATCACCACATTCTTTGAATGAATGCATCTCCCAATCCTTGTGCGTTTCCGAATCCAACCATTGCACAATAAGAAATATAATTATCTGGTCCCATGTTTCTGTAGGCACATTTTGGTTTTTTAGGCTATTAAGACATTCCGTTCGTAGTATCCATTAATGACTTTATTTGATTTTAGTATGTGACACCGGAGGGACAATCTCGGCGGGCGTCACGGAGTCATCCAGGTCCGCCAAGCGCAGTTCTTGTTGTCCTTGACCACCAAGGTGTCCAGGCCCGTGAAGTGCGGGGACCGGAATTCCCGGAGGCGGGCCGCCAACGCATTCAAAACGCAATCTCGTCCCAGCTCCGCCTGAAGGAGACGCTTATCGCTCTTCAGGGCGCGCACCTCGTCAGAGGAGCTCCTCCATTATCTCCCGCAGGGACCCCGCCGCGTCCTTTAGGGCCTTGGTAAAGGGTACCCTTAAGGTTACCCGACTTTGCGGCAACCTGCAATATGGACCCTACGTTCTCCTCCACCCTCCGGTGGAGGTCGGCAGATGCCATCGTGGCAGGTGCCGCTCGGGCTTCCCCAAGGGCACTCGGTGGGGCCCTTTTTCGGCCCGGAGCAGCTTCCGATTCGGAGGTCTCCTTCCTCTCCGTTAGGAGGGCCTCCCTTCGGGTGGCTTGGGCCTCGGCGCGAGCCTTGCCCACGCCAACATACTCGCCCGTCGTCGGGGGCCGCCCTCTCCCGCGTTTGGGAGGCGCCTGCGGAGACTGCAGGCGCCGCTTCCTCTTCTCCCTGGCTGCTGTCCAGCACAGGAAGCTGAGCCACGACAGCAGACAAGGGGCGCGCCCTCTTCCGGCGCACGGCCTTGGTGGAGGTCTCCGAAGTGGAGCCCCCAGACTCTACCGCCATCGCCTCGCTTCCGCTTGAGACCTCGTCCGCCCAGCAATTAAATGTGCATTCTTATTAAACAATGGTTGTCTGAAGGTGGTGAGCCGCGAAGGCACGCTGGCGGGTCTGGGCGGCGGCGGCGCGGCGCGACTGCCCGCCCTGCCGCTGTGGCCCGCGCTCCGTGCCGCCGGCGCCGCTGCCATATTCGAGCGCCTCGCTAGAGCTTATATTCCTACGAGTCACTTGAAGTCTCTATCCCAGTGCTGGGCATAGGCCTCCTCTTCCTACCTTGTTAATGTGTCAAGTTTATTTGTTTAAAATGAAACGAAGATGCTAACAATCACGTAGGTATTAATTTTATTGATGAAATTAAGTCAATAAGGCCTAGTTCACATGTAACGCGCGTTAACGCAGATCAACGCACGATCAAATTTCTAAAGAGTTCAGATGACAAGCGCTGACGCGCGTTGCGAGAGCTCGTCAGTCTGTTTCGTTATTATTTTGTTCTTATATTACAAAAAAAAAATATCGGAAAAGAAAACATACACATTGGGTTCACCCAATTTTGAAAACTGGACCCAGTTTGTTAGCCACACTATATCCGAATCTGAGAGACAATGAATCTAAATTCTTTAATTACTTTAGAATGTCTATAAAATCATTCGACAATTTGATTCAACTCATCCAGGATGATATTGCAGCAGCTCCAAACGCCATCAGATATTGTATTTCACCAAAAGAAAAACTAATAATTACTTTAAGGTAAGACATATTTATTACTGTATTTAATTAACAATCTGTAAATAATTCTAGTTGTGAATCTTCGCTGCTGGTGGCAACTGATGTCGGTGTCGCTGGCGATATGTCTCGTCCGCTAGTTGTGTTGCCATAACCAGACGATGAATACTGTGGTGAGGACCAATAGTTTTCAGACGAGTAATTAGAAGTTAAAGGACCGGATGTTTGGTGTTGTGCTATTAAATTGTATATATTTATCTTGGCTCTAAGGCGCCTATATTCGGGTATTTTCTTTATTTCGATTACTAAAGACAAATAAAATAACTTGTCCTCGTCTGAAACCTCTTGTGTTTTCTTTGCGAATTCTGTTAACTCAATATGTCTCTGTTCCATGCTCTTCTCTAGAACCTTAATGAATTGGTCATCACTTGAATTGGGTTTCATTTTCTTAGCAGATGGCCGGGAAGGTGGTGGCATTTCATCGTGATCATTTTCATTATTACTAGCTACAGCTTCGTTATCTTTGCTGAAATTACTTTGCCTTTCTTTTCCTGGTGTAGTGCCTTTAAGAAAGAGCAGTCTGTTAAAATGTATGTAATTGTTTTTACCCGCTCCAGATCCTGATTTTCCTTTTTTCGAAGCTCTGATGAAATTATCCTTTAAACTTTTTTTGCAGCAAAGTACCTGTAAAAATGAAATTAAAGTAAAGTCAATAATTTCAGATATCTTGCAAGCGGATGTTCCATGGCAGAGCTACATTATTCATATAAAATTGGGAAGTCAACTATATCTGGTATAATTCGTCAAGTATGTGAAGTTATATGGACGAAATTGAAAGACATAGTTATGCCAATCCCAGATAAACAAAAATGGATTGAAATTTCCCAGGGATTTGAGCAAACAGCCAAATTTCCTCATTGCATCGGCGCACTCGATGGTAAACATATCAGAATACTGAAACCAGAACACTCAGGTTCTTTGTACTTTAATTATAAACATTTTTTTTCTCTGGTGTTACTAGCGTTGTGTGACTCTGACTATCGCTTCATCTGGGTAGACATTGGTGCATACGGAAAGGATAGTGATTCAGGAATTTTTAGAGAATGGATATTATACAAAAAACTTACTGAACATTCTTTGGATATACCAAAACCGAGCCCTTTATTAGAAAACCACGATACAGCACTACCTTACGTAATTGTAGGTGATGAAGCATTTGGGCTAATGGAAAATTTGATGAGGCCCTATGGTGGAAAACAGCTAACTTATGAGAACAAAATATTTAACTATCGGCTAACATTAGCTCGTCGATATGTTGAGTGTACTTTTGGAATAGCCAGTAATAAATGGAGAATACTACATCGCTCTCTAGATGTTACTGTGGAATGTGCCGAACAGATTGTAAAGGCAATTACAGTACTCCACAATTATGTTCGAATCAGAGATGGAAATCAAACATATTTTTGCAAGAAAATAAGCCTTCAATGTCATTAATAACAGTCTTTCTCAGTCCACTTATGTAGGTAGGTAATTTTCTTACTTTAAGTTTAATAATTGTGAATAGGTAGATAAGGAGCTTGTAGTGTACAATATTTTTTTATTAGGTTATTTTACTTACAAACTTAACAATGATTAACACGTTTTTAATATAATATCTGAATAGTTTTAACAGAATTATCACTTACAGATACCTAATATCACTAGAAAACGTCTTATTAATATAGCAGGTAGGTAGGTAAGTAGTATATAAAATCATCACAAATATTTAGGAACATTAAATTGCACTTGGGCAGATATCTTATTTGGTAAAATATATCAGTTCTAATTCTGAACTCTACTCTCTTCTTGAATCAAATCTAATCCTCAGTAAGTATTTTCTCTAGTTCTAGAAGAGAGTAATTTCTCTTTCTTTTATTTTTTATTATTTTGTCCAGTGGGTAGTTTTATGTCAGAAAGAACATGATTTTTTTTATTTGGTAGAAATTTGTGTCTTCGGCTTTTCTTTTCTTGTCAATTGAATGAAAAGGGTGTTCATTTTCAGAACAGGATGGCATATTGTTATCATGAATCATTACTTGGTGAGTGCCAATAACTTCTTCCACCTGTTGAATTGTTGTGTAAGGATGTAAATAATACGGCGAGAGCTCGGTATAGACTGACTGTATATTGGATAAACAATGCCTTAAAACTAGCACATGATTACATACGTATAAGCATAATAATATAACGTATAGGTATAATATGAGTAATAGGAATGTAGAATATTAGGTCTATGAGGGATACCATACACCTCCCCCATAAAAGGAAAAAAAAAACCTTAACACCTAATACAATGTTTTTTTTTGGTATATAATAAAAGTATATAAATTCTAAACTATTTATAAAGAAAAATATTTTATTTTATTCATTAAAAGGTTTAGTTCTGTTTTTGTGCACAATTTCAGTTTTACTATCATTCGGGTTCATATCCTCAACAACAATATATGGGCCTAAATATATTGGTTGTGTCTTATCTGCAGATGTATTTCTTAATAATATTTGACTACCATTTTTATAATATTGAGGATTAATACAATTATCATATACATTTTTTCTACTTGTCTTACTTCTAAGTAAATTTTCATGAGCCTCGTACTGGGCTGTCTGTAACCGGAACTTGAGTTCTAAAGGATAACTACCATAGTTATATAATGGTTCAATATAATTTGATCTTAAATTACTAGGTATTATACAAGTTTTGCCAAACACTAACTCATGCGGAGTAAACTTTGTCTCGCTATGTACCGTGTTATTGTAGGCAAAGCACCAATACGGCAACCAACCACTCCATTCTGAAGGTTGATTCTCTGACTGGATCCTCAAATACGCACCTAGCGTTTTATGAGAGTTTTCGAGAGAACCGATGCTCTCGTGGTGGTAAGCTGTAGAACACACGCGTGAAATGCCCAACAGTTTACATACCTCACTCATTGTGGTAGCGATGAACTCCGTGCCCCGGTCGGTAGCAATCTCACGGGGTATTCCATACCTCAGCACGAATTTTTCCACGAAGGACCTAGCTACGCTGTTTGCGTCTTTTGCCTGTAATGGATATGCTTCAATGAACTTTGACAATTCACATTGCAACGTAAGTATGTATGATTTTTCATTATTATCCTTAATTATAGGTCCGACAATGTCAAGATGTATATTATCAAAAGCTGAAGTAGCCGTGGTGGTTATCTGCATCGGCTGTTTAGTGTTTACTGAGTACTTCTGCTTCTGACATTTTTGACATCGTTTTACGTAATCCCTAACATCCTTGTCCATGCCGGGCCAGTAGTAAAATCGTTTTATATTATTTGTCATCCTTCTACTGCCTGCATGTCCACTCGTAGGCAATAAATGAAAGTCGTTTAAAATAACTTTCCTGTCATCGACATTGCAAATTTTCTTAACTTCTTTTAAAACACATATGCGTGGACCCCATCACAAAATACACTTCACTTAATTGCCATAGAATTTCGCCGCCCCCCTCACACATAGTGGAACTGTTCAAAATATCACATTGGCAACGGATCAACGTTCATTGGTCGGCAGTCCAATTTCGGAAACACTGTCCCGAATGACTGGCATGGCAGGGTCGCCATGTAAGGATGTAAATAATACGGCGAGAGCTCGGTATAGACTGACTCTGTATATTGGATAAACAATGCCTTAAAACTAGCACATGATTACATACGTATCAGCATAATAATATAACGTATAGGTATAATATGAGTAATAGGAATGTAGAATATTAGGTCTATGAGGGATACCATACATGGGCCGGACAACCATCGTGCTGAAATACCATGTCTTGCCTTGTTGCTAGGGGCACATCTTCCAGCAAGTCTTCGAGATGGTTCCTAAGGAAATCTTCATAAGCTTCGCCATTTAGGTTGTCCGGCAGAAAGTGTGGACCAATGAGGTATTGGTCCACAATACCCATCCACACATTTACCGAAAATCGGCGTTGGGAGCCTTTTGGTCTCTTCAGATGTGGGTTGCCTAGCTCTATGTCCCTCAAGTAGTGCGCGTTATGGTAATTTGTAATTCCATCCCTGTCGAACTTTGACTCATCAGTCCATAAAACTTTCCTTAAGAAGTTGGGATCCTCGACGTCGGCGTGTAACATAAATCGACAAAACTGCATCCTTCGAGGATCTGCAATAGTGTGAAGTGCGCGCTGGAACATTTTCTATAAATTTTGTGAACTTTCTTTATCACATTTTCATTATATATGACCTTGCTAGGATGCCGTTCACGTCCATCAGTAATATCTTTTTCAGCGTGTTGAACTTTCCATTTCAGCTTGTTGACATACCTCAATAGATTTATTTTTAATTTTCATGAAATACTTAAATACTTGGCGGTCCTTGCGTTTTGCATTAGCTGATTTTGATCGTGGTCGATATCTTTCGGGTATCTCCTCTTTTATGCATCCTTGTAAATATAGATTTTGTTGGGTATGATCCTTTAAATTTATGAATTTCTTTAGTATATTAGAGACGTCTTACTGCGACAACTTTTCTTTGCAATTACATCGACAAAGTGGTATTTCTTTAAGTGTGTGATCCTGTAGATTCTGCTTAATCGCCACATTCTTTTTCCAGGTCTCTGGCTTTGAAACCCGTTTTTTTTTCTTTCTTCGTTGATATTTTTTGAACCTCTTCTAAAGACGTATCTGAATCGGTTTCCAAAAAACCCGTTTCGGGATTCAATTTGAATGTTTTGTTCCTTGAAAGTGTATTATCTTCCATCATCGGTTGTAATGGTTTTTGTACACAAGTTTCGAAAAGTCCGGTCTCAGGGTTCAGTATCATAGTTTCGTGCAAAGGCGCAGTTGGTTCTATTTGTCTAAATGTTTCAATGTCTGGTTCAAAGAGTCCATCCAGAGGGTTCAGCTTGACTGTTTCATTCATCATTACATCCATAGCAGAATAGCTTTCATACGTACAAGATGGCATCATATTATCATCGTTAAAAGGGTGGTCCGCTTCAACTACAGCAATATTAATACTGCTAGTTTCATATGAACAAGATGGCATAGGTTCATATTCAATCAATAACGAGCCTATATTTTCTGTATTTTGTGCAGATTTGATGTTTTTTACTTTATCAGACGTACTTACGTGAGCATCTGCTGTCACAATTTTGAACATGTGCTGGCTGCTGTGAACGGTTTTCTCAAATTTATTTAGTCTTTCATTTTGCTAAGACCACTCCTCATCTGATGAATCGGCATCTTCGTCTAATATTCCCGACTCCAGAATAAGTCTGCAAATTGGAACAAAAATTTTAAAATTTGTGAAATTTAAAATAAATATTGATTACAGTATATTTTACCTACAACACAATAACGATTACAATAATAAAATAAGCGTCTTCTGTATACAATTTGGTATTTTCTGTAGGTATTTGATACTTTGA
>SJJU01006362.1:0-14451 GCA_012932125.1 Conopomorpha cramerella
AAGTAGACATATATTCGCTTCAGAGATAGAGATCTTTAATTTAATACGTGTCATTTATCTTGAGTGTGATGTACTTTCGTCATTCGGCTTGCGAACAGGTGGTTGTCGGTTCGATTCTAATCGTTTTTCGTAAACTTACCACACGCGGAAAACAAGAATGGACGTAAACATCGCGAGGAAACCCGCATGCCATAGGTGAAATTCTAATTATCTTATAGTGTAATTTATTTTTCGTTGCACTCTGATGTAACATTTTTTTAAATTGATTTATTTACTAAGGTTCACCAATGGACCCAGTTCAATCAAATAATTTAGTACAAAAATTACATAACCTAAACGGGTCGAGCAATTATTGAAAAAAAAAAATAAGCTTGTCTGCAAAGTCGGTCTACGGGCGGTAGTGTGACGTGACAACGTCAAACATTGCAGTAGTAGTAGTACACTCGCTTGCGGAACGGGACAATGACGTCATCTTTTTCGTGCATGCAGCCCGTAGTATCGAGTTTTTAAACGTTGTCATGTCAAAAACTAACGTCATTACATGTATCTATTCGTAACGTCCCTATATAATCGAAAATAAAAGAGTATTTAGTACTGAATTGATTCAATTTTCACCGATAACGTAGCATCTGAAAATCGCCGAGTAGGTATCTTAAGCACCTAATAATAAGCTGTTCACTTTACTGTGACTGTATCAATAAAGTTTAACTTACTGTTGGAGTACACTTACATACTTTGTATGATTGTTCTTTGAGTCGGCAAAGTTATGTTGGAGCTTCTCATTTTCGGCACAGACGGTAACATGAAAGGTATTATAATTATAATATTTTGACCTCATTAGTTAACTTACCGTAAACACATCCGCCCTAAATGGCTGGACGGCGTCCTTTATGCTCCGTAATGCCGGTAGTTAGCCACGTGAGCATGGGAGCAAATCCTGAAAATAAGGTGAGAATCGATCCTCATACATGGTTAGTTGTATTTATTGCATTTAGAGACAAAATTTTGCCGTTTACAAGTTTTCGAAGAATCTATGAAATTTCTCAATTTAAAATAGTGACTATTTCTATTTCCCTTTATTTGTTGTTGTTATGGTTACGGTTACGCCTCGCAAATCATCAAAGTGGGATACAAGTAATTTTAATGCATGTCTGCAATTACTATTTTTTATTTGTATCTACTGAATTGATTAAGTGGAGAGTAATGCATAATTATTTCATGATATTAACATACCTGTGTACTGTACCTGTACTGTACATACCTGTATACTGGTATATTGGTTAGATAGATTAACAGCAGTGGTTCAGAATTTAATCTTACCTCAAGAAAATATACAATAATACCTGTAGGTAGGTACTAGCGGATTAATAAAATCCATGTCCGTTACCTAATTTACAAGCGAGCGGTTATTACACTGAATAGAAAACGCAGCAACAATGCAGGCGCTGGCGGTCCGTCACAACGAGCAACGAATTCATTTCTCCGCGAGAAGTTTTCATGAATTTCATCTTGGGCCGAGTGTCAGGCGACTGCAGGCGACAGGAGGCGACAGCGACGCGACGCCAGCGCGTGCCCGGAAGCGTCACGCCCGCGTGAAGACCGGAAATGGGCAGGATGACCGGATCCTATCTCCGCTCTTGCCTACCTGCCGCCATGTTGTGACGTCGGCGCCGCCGCCGCCGCCGCTCTACTGCATTCACTGTCCGTTCGGCAAATGCTGCAGATTGTTTAGATTCGGAAGTTTCGGCGCCGTTGTCCGAATGTGTGAAGTTTGTTCATTGGCGGACAACGACACTTCAAACTTTTATGCGAAATGAGCTGGAAACTTGTTGTTGCGTACTTCTTGAGTGAAGGAGTTTGCCCATCTTAGAGCATCCGCCGGTTATCATGGGCGGGGAGAGTATATAATTGTTGGCAATTTGGCTCCACTATTCAGCCCCTGAATGCCAGCCATTAGCTGACTCAGCTCTCCTGGCTCAGCCTTTCAGCGGCTAATAAGTGCATTTCGCTCTCTAGCACTGTTCGCAGGTATTTTTTATGTCGGAGGCGTTCAGTCGTAAAACGTTATTTTCACTGAGACGTTAGGGGAATTAAATTTGTTATGGGGTAGAACTATTGGAAATTATCAGAAATGAGATACTGTAACTTTAAGACAAACAAATGCTTTTAAAAATCAAATCTTTACTAAATAGCTTTAAAATACTTTTTGCCTGTACTCGTATTTAGTACAAGTGCATAATTTGTCCATTTCGTAAATAATAATCAAAACATTTTGTAAGAAAACAGGAAACTACTTACCTACATGTGGTTTTAAGAAAATGTCCCATTTACTGCAATAATAAATTATACCAACTCAATAAAACCGTCAATACACTGAGTATAAAAGATCAGATCAATTAAAGAAGCTTACAAAAATATCTACATATGTCGCGACCCTCGAAAGACACGAAAGGGAATAAAAATAGGGGGCGTCGCGACCACAAACTTAATTACTGGTAACTGGCAAATAGTGAACTTGTACCATCACAGACATGTTAAGCTATACATACAACACTCTTTGTAAGCTAAACGCCCTTGCAAAATATTTAAAAAAAATACATCTTCAATGCAAAAATCGTATACCTTAACTTGTCCTTGACTATGCTAAAATTCTACAAATGAAAATGATATCCTCAACTGTATACCTTGCGTGCTTCTCGAGTGTTCCCGACACAAACGTTTAAACCTAACTGTCAATGGATTGTGCAGTGGGGGATGTGGTAGCAGTTTTTGGCTGCCGGTGGAGGGGTCGGAGGGCGTTCGCTTGCGTGCTCGGAGGCGCTCGGCCGACATATGGGCGCGACCGCTGTCAGGTGTTGCTGCAGCACCTGTCACTCGTGATACCGGAAGGTGGAGAGGCTCCAAGGTTCGTCACGCTCTATCGGAGGAGATTCAATGTTTTAAAAAGATTACCTACAACAGATACTTACTTAAAATAAACGATAATTGTTTTATCCATTACTTGCTGACCCGGCAAACGTTGTTTTTGCCAATATACATTAATAACCTTTAATCAAACAAAGGCTAGTATATTGCCACTTGACCAACACATACTTTGAACCTTATTGAATGTCTTCACTGGAATTATATAAAGATTCCAGAGGAGTTATCAGAGAATAATCACAAAAGGTATGTAACACTACAGGACACACACATACCTATTTCAACATTAAACAATAATTTCACATTGTGCTTAAAAGCTAGGTTTTATGATAAACATCACCCGGGTTTATGTGATGGAGTCGGTAATTAGAATAACAAACGTCAATGGAGTCCAAAATCCATCAAAAAAAGATCTAACCTTGTCTGATTAAGGGTTAACAGCGTTTCCCTGCTATGTATTAAACATAACTTCTACCTTCCTCAAGAATCATCTATCTGTTAAAGAAAACTGTATAAAAATCCATAGCATAGTTTTAGAAATCTAAGCATACATGGGGACAGACTTTGTTTTATACAGACTTTGTTATATAGGTCGGTATTGGTTTTGGTACGTATGTTACCACTTGATATTTTATAGACAACACCTCGTCTACCTACTTAAATGACTTTTTAACATGATAATTAGGTTATGTGGAAGGCATCGCTCTGAGCGATAGGGTAGTTTTTTTTAAATATTACAATATCATTTTTAAGGTACAGTGAGAAATAATTATTTCATTCGTGTAGGTAAGGGCTACAATATTTTGAACATAAAATATTATTTTAAACCTATAAAAAATAAATGATATGTCCCAACATAAACGTAGTGTTAATATAGAAGTGATTTCCGTAAAAGATTTATTTTTCTTCCTGACGTTAGAAAATTATTATTCCTGTCTGTTTAGCAACAAAACGGGCTTAATTAATGTTCTAGGCAGAAAAAACTCAGCCTTCTAAAATGAGAAGGACGTTTATATTAGCATTAAGAAAAAGTTTAATCATTTCCCCAATCTAGGTTCGACTTATTAAAAACCAAATAGCTTTCGTTGCGATGGCGATGACAGGCGTAACGAAAAATTTCGGTTTTTGTTTTTGTTTCACAGTCTAAAAAAAAAGTGACGCGATGAGGATACAAGATGGAGATTGTACAGTAAAAAAATATGCGGTACTAATCGAATCCTTTTAATACAAAGACGAATTTTTCATGGCTATCTTTTAACACAAGTAGAAACCCATTCCTTGATTATTTCTAGTTGTTTTTTTTTTAACAATGAATGTGCCTGTTTTCAGAACGAAAATAAACCGAATAAAATAATAAATAGCTCTGTGTGATTCTGGAAAAGTACACAAACAAATATAAATGTTTGGCAATTGGATCACATAACCGTATCTAACTAACGTTATATTATTTGATGTACCTGTATCGTTACAGGTAAATCTACTTATAAGGACTTATTGTTCATTAAATTTTCAATCGATTCGATATAGACGGGTCCACCTTCATCAAACATTTCCCTCTGTAAGATTAATGGTCTTTTACGAAGGTTCGATGCGTTAATCGACTGATTGAAATCGACATCTGTTACAGAAATAGGATAGGCTGTTCCCGTCCTTTCCGCACTCAATATGCTCTCTGTAATGTGACGTGCGTGCATGAAGTAGCCCAAATTGAATGGAGCCTCTACTTCCATTACCAACAAATTGAACTGCCTCGGCAAATAGCCGTTTTCAAAATACACATACCCAGCTAAAAAAATCACGACACAAACAGGAAAGCAGACACTTTCACATTATCTGAATAACATAAAGAAGTCTAAAACGTTTCGTAAAAAAAAAAAATGATTTCGGTTGTGTGTCGGTCTGATGCAAATGGCACTATTAGCGTCCGTAATGACACTTAATGACAATAAATAATTGTCGCATTAGGTGAGGCGTTACCGCCGCCTCTCCGGGCACTTGCACCATATCGGATCCCGGCATTACACAAGCCAGCTCAATGCAGATTTTGTAAACTCGTGTACCAAGGAATTTATTGCGACACAGGTTAGCGTGAGGTCCCCGTATTTCTCCATATAAACGATCGAATGAAGGTTACTCGTACATTTCGTCGCGTAAGTGGAAAATTACGAGTTGCCCCGGAGATATATTTTCGATGTGTTTAAGACACGGCGACGCGCAAACAATTGTCACTTCTTCGTAAATGTAGGTACCGTTTTGGTAGAGTTTATTTTTCCCGCTGATGTTGTTGGCGAACAAAAGACTTCTAGGGTCGTAAACCCTGCTTTTCCCGTAGCTTCGATACAGCAATCAAAGTCTGGTACGACAACGGTTTCAAAGGGTGTTTTTAATGAGCGCTGGGAGTGCATCGTCACGTCTTATAACAAGCCGGCAGAGGTCCGACGATGTCCCGCACTGACCAGCGTACGTGGACTCCCCTGGGCTCGGCGCGAGCTGCCCGGCCTTATGCACGACGAGCCCACTTGGATGATTGACTGGGATCTTTGTTCGCTGGCGGGAAGAGCCCGCCAAACAGTCTGCCGTATCCTGATCGACGACGATTGGCATTTAAGCGTGATGACGGTCGTTTTGATTGTGTTGTCTTTAATCCCTTGTAAGAGTTGTAACTTCTTATAACACATTTTTATCGTGTCCATATTTGTTATTATCGATAGATATACATGATATATAACTGTATCCAGTCACGCCTATCGTGTTTGGTTATTATGTTCGTAACACATAGACCTAATCGAGTCCGATGGTTTAGAAATGACATTACCTAAGCATTGCGAATCGGCGAGTCGGTAGGTAATGTGTTTCGAGCGTTAGATGAGCCGACTTTCTCTCGGTAGTGAGGTCGTGTGTATGAAAGCGGGAGATGGGCCGCGGCAGACTCGGCTGGTAATTGTGGCCAAGGGGATCACGAAGAATCCGCTGAGTCACGGAGCAAGAGCGATGCTCCGATATTCCTAACACCACGAATTCTCCGCTCAACCTGTTTCGGATTCTTCGAATGGAATTGCAATTAGATACAAAAGGATCGTATGGTTTCGGGTGCCAGTATGGAGAGGTGTTAAGGATGATAAAAAAAAAATTGATCGGAATCCGAAGACGGTCATTAGTATTCGACGCATGATACGCCGTTCCAATGGCCTAATGATGATGATCCACCAGTGTAAAGTTTAAGCTGTTTTTGAAGTGTTGTTTCGACGTGTATAAAATATGTTTTTATCTTCGTTTTTATTAATATGCCTCGATAAACGATCCTTGGTGTAATATTTTTCATTTGTCCAACGAGTAAAACAAAACATTGGGATGAGTAATACAGCGTGCACCCGACACCCGGTGGGCAGTATCGGCGGAGGAATCGCGCCGGTATCGGGTTCCCTATAAAATATTTCTTATTTATCGCGCATAATTAATATAAACACACGACAGTCACAAAAACAAGTAGCCAGACAGGAAGGCGTAATAACTCAATTGCCTTAACATCGTTCACTGCGATTTGTTACCGTCCAGATTGCATCTGGATTCTCTGAAGGTACATTGTAAGTTTATTTGCCTACAGTAGCTTAATGGCTGGACATTATAAGATATCTGTTAAGTCTACTGTGCTTACGTGAGCACATTGTTTACATATTGTTGTAACGTATAAGTGTATTATTTTTTGGTATCCCGTTATTTTGAACGTTCGGCGATAATTTCTTTCTCTATTCGAGTGGTCTGTAGAAATCAGTAACATATCATAATAATTATAATAAGTACGTATACCGAAACGTATACGCTGACGAGGAAAATAAATGATCGATAATTAAGCGAGTGAGTTTCTTTTGGTACTTTCTTTTCTTTCACGCGGCCAGTGGTGGAGTGTTGGAGATTTATAATTATAAACCTAATATATGCCGACGTAGCAGGGACGTTATTTAAAATATATTATGGTTTGTGCATTTGCATATTATTTGCGTTACATGAATTAAGCTGGTAGCCGGACAGGGTGTGGGTGTAGATCCCTGCACGCGACCGTCGCTAAATAAAGTTCTCATGGAGGCGCGACATTGTGCGCCTGCGCCGATGCACTGCAACGAATAATCTGCAGGAATCTCTCTCTGGCGAGCCGTGCGCACTATTCATGTACTCAGTTTTCGCAATTTGCTTAAGTCAGTGATTGTGTATGTATCTAGGCGTAGTTTGTTATAGACCTTACAAAAGAAGATAAAGTAAATTAAAATATTGTTTACCTTCATACTTTATACATCATCGGAAAAAATGCTAATTTCGTTACATTGTGGAGTCAAAAAGATTTTTAACAACAAACGCACTGTCATATGTAAAGATAAAAAAAATCCACTTCACGCCTTTTAATCCTAAAGCGGGGTAGGGAGAGGCACTTGCTAAGCTAACCCACGGTTCACCAAGCGTATTTAACCCAACGTGAGAGGCGGTGAGCCCATCGCCGTTATAGGGTTCACACCTTGTGGTGTGCTGATTTCATCACTCTGTTGTCACACGTGTTGGTACACGTCTCAAGTCGGACTCGATCCCGGGACCTCCCGATTGCAAGACCTGGAGGTCCCGGTCCTGATGTGTGAGTATGCTTGTTTTGTACTATGTATTTCGATTATTTGACATACAATTGACACGTTAAGCCTGCTATATCTTCGAAATACCTGCAGCTATTTCTTCTAAGACCCTAATGGTTGATAAATCTGTGACCCAATAATACACGTTTCACGCCGTACAAAATTATATTATTTTTTTCCCTATGTCGACTTCGTGTGCCCTGTTCATAAGTAATAATTTATCAAATTCGAATGTCAGAATAACAAATGACATTAGGGTCACAACTTATTTGTGTTTTCTCTACATCAGCGAGGTGCAAAGCGTCCCAGTAGGTAATCAGCGGTCCAACAGCTCTCTAATAGCACACAGATTGGATATTACGATACTACCAGGTTTCTATCAATTTGGTTCTTATTAAACTAATCTCTAATGAGATTGAAATTGTTACGTGCACCTGCGCCAGCGCAATCGAACGGACTGGTTACGGTTTGAAGTTGATATGAGTATGATATTACACAAATAAATGAACATAACTATTAACTAATATTTACTAGCGGTGTGGTGACGGCGAACAGTATACATGTGTCACCACCCTAGTCCAACTTTTCCCTTCATGGGGGGCGTACGAGGCGACCACGGGAACTCTCCGGAGGATGGGCGGCAGCACTCTCTGTGAGTTTAGCCACAACACCACTGCGATCGCCAACCCGCCGATCATGGAAATCATTGGGGGAGGCCCTCATCCAGTAGTGGACGTCAAGTTCTATTTACTTCAAATTGATACCGTATATAGGTAATCAATTAAATAACTTTTTATTTTTGCATAGGTAGATGTGAGTGCTCTACTGTCATGATGTCTTTCTTATATATTATTAAAGTATTCAGTAGTTTCAGAATGTAATCAAATGACGAATGAAAAATTAATTGATAAATAATTTTGTCTTCAAATAAGGTGTATAAATATATGTAAGTAGTATACTTTCCGACGCGCTAAAGCGATTTTCATTACGATTCGTAATAGAGCCGCAAACGTAGCAAAGTGATATAACACCGCACTAGTTTATACCGTTCAATTACTTATAACTATTTGAAATTAACAGTTTCTTTTACGAGTTGCTCCAGAATTTTTGTCTAGCTTTAGACAGATAGTGGTCTAGAAGTAGTAGTAATCTGACAAAAATAGAATGCAAATTATCGTCAATGATGTTTCAGTTTCCGAACCACTTGTGCCTATTACAGCCTGTTTCAACATTCAATGGAGATTATTGGATGAGTGAGTGTCAAGTGATTGGAATGACGATTATCTGATGTTATGTTCATTTTTTTATTTTTGTTATTTGACTGTTTCGTTACCAACTATTCTACGAAGAGACGCGGTAACAAGGCTATATCTGTGTCTGTAAGTACTTTAGCTAATGATACCTACCACTGTAATCTGAGCCGCGAAAATCTTAGATTTAATTTCGACGCGAGCGTATTGGTTCAACTCTCGGTAACGTAAACGGGTGTAATCCCAAATTTTTCTTATCTTGGGGATCATAAGAAGCTATCGAGGGAACTTTACAGAGGATGGGCAGTAGTGTGACTCTGTGATTTAAACCACAAAACCACTGCGATCGCGAACCCGCCCGCCAAGCGTGACGATTTTTGGCATTTCACCCCGATTTATCATGGAAATCATTTGGGGAAGCCCTCGTCCAGTTGTAAACATCGTGTGGGTGATTATGAGACTGCGTATGTTCTAATGTACAGTTGCAATCAAATTAGTTATGAAAGACAAGTGATAACAACGCGTTAAATGTGGCGCATAAGCGCGATATTGCTTGTAAATTAGTATAGATATCTGATGCGCAAAACGTGGTTACTGCTCATTATTCAATTCCAAACACACTTGACCTTCAATACTACAGCTGAAATAGAGCTAGGATATTTATTGACTGGTAATAATGTATGAACAGATGTGCGGATGTTGATTTGATACAATTTTCTACCTAGATCTTATTGTATAAATATTTTTGTACACCGGTAGAGTCACGTATGTGATCGTATAGTTTAGTTCCTTAAGTTACTGAGTTTAAAGTGATCAAAACGACTTCACTTATAAATAAAATTGCGTTCTCCTAAAGACAAACAGAGAGCCTTGTATGCAAGCTAGAGAGGAGAGTTTACAGTGGCAGTGACAGATATCCATTAAAGAATCAAAGTACCTATCAATATACATGAGAGTATTAAAATTTCCTTTAAGAAGATTAAAAAACATCTTCTTTTCAGTCAGCCCTCCAGGCTCTCTGTTAAATTGTTTGGAGGAGAAATAGACTATAGTGTAGATTAGGACATAAGCTACATTTTATCCTGACACTCCTACGGGAATTCAATAAACGGCTGATATATCGCGATGATATACCTTCCCTTCATTACTTGGTTTACCATACCAGTTGCTATAATTTCAAAATGGTTTGTCGCCCGGCCCTAAATTGTGAACACCTTAAACATTTCCTTCCTAGTGAAGGTGTCAGGGTCTCCCTAGGCGGGATAGCGGACACAGCAGCGGACTCCTGACACGAATAAAATAACTCCCGGGGTAAAGTACACCTTGTAATGTGACTAATATTGTAATATCAGGCACCCGGGATATCTAGTAGTATCGCGGCAGAGATTTAATACGTGTGACGGTGTTATGCGGGAGGGAACTAAAAGTTATTTTGTTACAATAAATAATTGTATCCGATTTAAAAATTTGTTAGTAAATGTAATGTATGTTTCAGAGAATATTAAACTATTAAATGTAATGTATGTTTCAGATAATAATAAACAGTGCGATCGGCAATATCTGCCTGTCAGGCGTGGCGATTATTTCCAATTCTCTCAAAATTATCATGGTTTATGTTAAGTTATTAATTAAATAGTTTTCGATTTAAAAAGTTGCTTGCGAATGTATGTTTCAATATTGTTACGGCTGCATTGCGTTTGAAGAGGCCTATGTCCAGTAGTGGACAAATATGGGTAGATAATAATGATTATTGTTAAGGTACTGAAATGATTTTTTTTCCAGATTTTTTGTTGATGAAAGATTTTGCATCTCCACGTAGTGGTTATTATTAACTTGTTAAGAAACCCTGTTGCAATAAATATTATTTATTCAGGTGACCCGAATTTTTAGCAAGTAACATCTTATTCAGTTGGTTGTAAAATGATTTTACACCTCTCTCCCAGAGGTATCTCCTGTAGGTAGAGAAGGTAAAATATATGCTAATATTATTGTAAATTTGAATGTTTATATGGACTTTGGTCCTTTTTTCTCGTAAAAATCATTGAACACAATATGACGTTTTGCAATTAAACGATATACAAACAAGATTAACATTTTCTGCGGCAGTAAACTAGATACAAAAGGTACCTAATGTACAAGTGTGGTCCAACATCAGGCAGGATGGGGATACGTTTGTTACGCGTTAAAAAAGGAGTTTTATTATTACCACCACGTCTATAGCCGGTTACAGTCATAGAAAGTGTTAAGTATTTAGTTTATGTTTGGGTCCTTTTGCGCAACGCAATGTCCAGTATCTGGGATAAAATAAGTAAAGAAGACGACGCTACTCTCAGGCTAGACAGAATAGGCAGGTATAGCGTGAAGTGGGAGAGAGGCCGAAATACCAAATCGAAAAATGTTTGATATTGCCCTATAGTTTTTTTGCAGTGATTGAAAAGAAGGCATGTTTGGAATTAAAGTGAGCTGACAATAAATTCACTCTTGTACACAAATAATTCCATCATTTGGTAGCAACATTTTGCCATGTTTACCCATAATGAATCTGACATCATTGCTTGGCCCCATTACGTGCAAAAACGATGTAAGGTAAAACATGAATCAAAGCAAATTAACTTTTGGATTTCATATTTGATTTTGCGATTTCTGCGCACACTCTTATTTTCTTATCTCTCTCTGTACACTGTTTGTGCTGGTAGATCCTTTCCTGGGGGATATAATTGGAGAAGTGTGAGTGAGACCGCCAGATCCACATTTCCAAGCGAGAGCCCCCGAGAACGAAGTGTCTTTTCGAAAGATATACATACTTCAACAATGTTACTGTATTTAAAGAGCAACGTACTTCGTTCTTGGGGATACTAGCTGTGGATCGATCTGCCATGAGCATGACTGTATGTGCGAACATGCCTCATCATCGCCGGTGCGTCACCCGGAGAAGGGATAAATAATTTCCGCTTGATACGTCTCAAAGAATATAACTAGTAGAGCATAATTCGAAAGTAATGATGCAAAATGGCAAAGCAAAAAGCTCTCGTACATTTATTATATCGATTTCACAAATTAATATTGATTTTATGATACAGATAATAAGTAAGTAGCTTGTGTCATTGATTTTTTATTGTATGTAACACAAATTACTACTAATGTAGTAAGTATATTAGTAGTAATTTGCAACGGTGAGCGATTCTTAATCTAATGAATATACTGTTTCGATAAATTAACTGATTCTGTGAAACTAATCGGTACGGTACTCAAATAGAAGTAGTTATCGATATGCCAACATAAGCATAATCGTTTCATTTAATATGAAATTCTTTAGTATACAAGAGAATACCTATAATTTTGACTTTAGGGTACATAAGTCTTTTCGTTTTTAGCACTACACTTGTTAGAAAAATTTAGTGTTTAACTCTTTTAGCAGTAGTTCTTGTAAGGATTGTTCATAGCTGCATGACGCGGTGGACATGCGCGCACGCAGCGTGGTCGTAAAGCGCAGACCACACGCGGGCGGCGGAGGTGTGAAGCCCGGCCCGCGCCCCGGGGGCGCCCGGCCCATAACTCACGAGCCGCGGGGCGCCCACCCATTCATACCTCACCCGCACCTTGCCCCGTCTTACCTCAAACCACTGCGATTCATGCCGATAACTAGACGATACGGAAATTCCACAAAACTAGAACCTTTGGTAGGAAGCCAAGAAAAAAAATTTAATAACTACAAGGGAAGGGTTAGACAGCCCAAAACGGACCCCGCTATTACCGCCTTAAACACATGGATGAGCTTCCGCTGGTTAGCCGTAATGACACACCCAGCCCGGTGAACCGACCGGAACCTGCGCCTGTAATCATCCCACAGACTTAACCAAACAACGCTAATTCTCCTATAAGAGGGGGTATCGAATGGCGTAGCGGCTACAAAATTCGACCACGCGCTTGTCATCCTATCATTTGGTTAAAAAATTAGAGATAAAGCCCGTTATTTCGGCATATCGGTAGCAGGGCCATCATCGGTTAGCGTGCCTCATTATTGTAATTTGAAGATTTCTCCACGAAGTCGATGCTCGCGCACCATTTGGCCCCTAATATGTTGCGGTCCATATTAAGTGCCCGCCGCGAACAATCCTACTTCTTTAACATGATTTAGTCCGATTTGACGTGAGCTTCGTGCAATTGCTCATTGCTTATTATGATAATTTGTACCTTTTAACCGGGGTCTTTACGTGGATCTTCCAAAAAAAAAAAAGCAGTACCTATTATTCCTCGTCTGTATAACGAGACGAGCAGCGGAATTACATATTACTTTGTATCCGTACAAATTAGTGCCAAACAAGCGAGTAGGAGCAATTTCGGCTCTCGGATATATGTACATATGTACGTACGTAGTTGTGTGCGCGGGCGCAGCGTGTCGGTATAACTTTTGCATTAGTGCGTGGACAGGTTGTAATTAGATAAACAATGTGTGTTTGATTGCGAGGTTGTTTATGGACAGAGCGGAGAGTTTGTGTGGGTGGCGCTGCGCCAGTTGACTCCGGAATTTCACGACGACCTGAAGCAGGATGTATCCAAAATTAAATGTTATAAATTAATTTATCAACGTTAATACTGCAAGACGACCTTATATGCATACAAACCTGAAAATCTTGACTGATTCTTTCATCACTGACTCATCATCAAACCCTGACCTCTGGAAAGCTGAAATTTTGCACAGGGGTTATTTATGATATTTACTTGAAATAGGAAATAATTCTTCAAAATGCATCCCCTAGGGGTGGGGGAAACTGTGCGAATGAAATCGCGGGCCGTCCACTAGTCTAAAATTAAGACAACATGGTGCTTAACAAAGTAATTGGGTAGTATCACTATATCTCTTATCTCACTTAATCGACCATTTAACAACACTTTGTTATAGTATACTAACCCAAAACTATCTAATAATAAAAATACATAAACACCTTGTGTAAATAGCAAGCTCTTTAAGCCAGGTAAGCCGTGTTTTAAAAAAAAATATACTTCACGCCTTTAATCCCAAAGAGAGGTAGGCAGAGGCACTTGCTAAAGCAAATACCCACGGTTCACCAAGCGTATTTAACCCAACGTAAGGGGGTGAGCCCATCGCCGTTATAGGGTTCACACACCTTGTGGTGTGCGGGTTTCATCACGATGTTGTCCTTCACCTTACAAGCGTTGCGTTGCAGAGCCTATGTGCTCTGAAAAAGAGTCCCATTGGTCCAGTAGCCGGACTCGAACCCGCGACCTCCTGTTTACAAGTCAAGTATCCGACGAGTAACTGGACTACAGACGCTCTTCAAATAAAGAATAATTAAAATCGGTTCACTCAGTTGAGAGTTATTACGACAACATTATGGTAAAAAGCATAAAATATACAGTCGAATTGAAAACCTCCTCCTTTTTTGAAGTCGGTGAGGTAGATTTTATTTCATTTTAGTAGAAAATCATAACAAATAGCCATATCTCCCGGCTTCCTAACACGACCGGATGTGAGGTAACGCGGCGGTGGACGCGCGCGCCGGAGCATGCGCGGGAGCAGCTTCCGGTTCCGTTCTGTGATACACCTGTGCGATATGCCTGGTCGCATATGCTCATACTTACCTACCTATGGGATGGTGAACAGTTGTAATTTATATTTAATCAATTTGAGAACAATTTTG